>JAVQJS010063691.1:0-18897 GCA_036024795.1 Galaxias rostratus | reverse complement strand
AGAAAATCAAGAAAAGATGTGGACCAGCTAGTTGCACAGGATTAGGGGAGAATATTGAACAACAAAGGTTGAGATCTGGGAGAATGTTGAATAAGCTGTTTATTGTTTAGTGCCCATGTAATACAATTGTATGAGAGTAGTGCATTCCATGGTGTTTGAAATGGTTAATATTCAACTATATTTGATCATGGTTGATGGATTAGGATATTTGTAGTCCATATACATACCAGCGGCTTAAGACTTGCACAACACCAATTATTTGTCTGCCAATGGGGAAGGGGTAGCATTTGGCCTAAAAACACCAAGTTGAACAAGAAGCTAGTTTTTAGTCTTGTGGTAAATACAGTCATGTGAATATTGTAACGTCATGTTTATCAATTGGTAGTCAGCGAGACTCTGATATTACCTTAAATCAGCTTTTTTCCAACAGTTTCACAAATGCGTGCACCAAGGGCTATGACTTCCTCCATTCGTTATATCCCACATATGTGGCTCTGTGCTTAGCAAACTATTTGAAGCAAGGCAGTTGAATTACGCTTTTCGTGTCACTACAACTGGGGCAATAAGGTTTAAGCCTGAATAGTTCACCAGCTTCCCTTGTCGTCACACTGGTGCCTTGTTGTGTTGAGGAGAGCATGGACCTTAAAACACCAGTACACAGTGTTGGGGATTAGTGAACTATATGTCATTAAACTGGTGGTTCAACATTTTGCAGTTGCATGCTGATTGCTCATATTGTATAGTATAGTGATTCAACAAACCAAATAAAAAATGTTTGCGTAGTTAACTACTGAAACTACAAGATATTGTTTTAGATGTTGTCGTGTTGTACTAAATCCTTGCGATTATGTCCTTGTGAAAAGCCTAGATGTTTTGTTTAGGCCTCAGGTGTATTCCATACGGCTAGACTATCAACTCACCTCTGCAAAGCGTTTGGCTATAGTTTGTTTGTTAGTTTGTAGCTAGTTCACTGTGACTCAACCCAGTTTTATCCAATATAGCTATGACCACGTTCTCATTAAAAGGACAGTGTTTACTCATTATGACCAATGGCAAACATGTCTATACCTGAGTATCCTACCTAACACAAGATGAGCAAACTAAAATATTGAACAAATATGAAGAGTAAAACTAGAAAAGCATATCCCTGCTCATGTGTGAAATGTTGCAGTTAATCGGCTGACCGACCTAGGGCGCAGAACGTACCACTGCAGCACAAGCAGATTGTGGTCCAAACTCTGTTTGTTGACAAAGGGGGTTTTGCGGCTAGATCAGTGGTACCTCTTCATCATATTAGAACGGTGGACACATACGACGATGAAGTATTCTACCCCCATTTGGTGCAACAGTACAACAGTGTGCATGAGCAGTCATTTTTCCCTGTTAAAATGGGCTAATGAGTAAGCCCATTTGCAGTGGAAGTTCAATTATCTGTTGTATTTAAAAATATGCACTTTACAAACCAAGTTACAGTATATCCAAGGAATTGTCTGTAAACCTACGAGACATGATTGTATCGAGGCACAGATCTGGGGAAGGATGCAAAATCATTCTCCAGCATTGAAGGGCCCAACAAGCACAATGATCTCCATGATTTGCAAATGGAAGATGTTTGGAATCACTTGGACTCTCTCTAGAGCTGGCTGCCCAGCCAAACGGAACAAAAGGAGAAGGGCCTTGGTCAGGGAGGTGATCAAGAACCCGATGGTTATAATGACAGAGCTCCAGTGTTCAATCTCTGGTCTGATAAAACCAAGATTAAACTCTTTGGCCTAAATGCCAAGCATCATGCCCGGATAAAACCAGGCACTGCTCATGACCTGGCCAATACCATCCCTGAAGCAAAGTGGTGGCAGCATCCTGCAGCAGAAACTGGGAGACTAGTCAGGATCAAGGGAAAGATGCAGCAATGTACAGCAAGAACCTTGATGAAACCTTCATCAGAGCTCTCTGGACCTTAGACTGGGCAAAAGTTCACCTTCCGAGTGGCTTCGGGACAACTCTGTGAATATCCTTGAGTGGCCCAACCAGTGCCCTGACTTGAACCCCACTGAACACCTTTGGAGAGATCTGAAAATGGCTGTGCACCGATGCTCCTCATCCAACCCGACGGCGCTTAGGACGATCTGCAAAGAAGAATGGAAGAAACTGCCCCAAAATAGGTGTGCCAAGCTTGTCGCATCATACTCCAGAAGACTTGAGTAGTTGCTGCCAAAGGTGCTTCAACAAAGTATTGGGTAAAGGGTGTGAATACTTATGTACATATGATATATATATACAGTATATATATATATCTATATATATATATATATATATATATGATACATATGCTAAACATTTTAATAAAACGTTTTCACCTTGTCATTATGCGGTATTGTGTGTAGAATGTTAAGATATTTTTTTAAACAAAAAATAGAATTTAAATGAAAGATTTAAATAAAATATTTAAGCGCAACGGATTGCAATACCCAAGACATGTGAGCACTAGTAAGTAATCCATTGGATCTCAACTACGGCGTTGATACGGCGCCAAAAAAGGCCTAATAATAATAATCATAATAAAAAGACTTTCCGGTAACAACATGTGCAACACCTGACAAAGCATCACATAAACATATGATTGAGGCAAAAAACAACACAGTTGCTGCAACCAAAGGCGGGAAGGACAGATGGCCAAAAATCACAGACTTCAGAAATGTTTAATAGGAAATACAGTATTATTGTACCCGGAAGACGGCAAGTGTAGATCTGACTATAATTAAAATGGTGGTTCCATTAAATTAATGTGTTGCCTCAATACATTTGTAATTCAACTATTATTATTTAATTGCATTTGTATTTGTAGTATAATTTAGCCTTGTTCTTTCCGCTGTTAAATGGTACTGTGAGAAGAAAAAAAAACATTTAATCCGGGATACAGGCTTACTTGCAAATCCTATGAAGCCAAAAAGTACTGGGCTATTTCATGGTTTTAAACAGTCTCTTTTAGGATGATGTTGATGATACAATGGCTAATATAACAATTAAATGGCTTTAAATATGCCAACGAAATAGAAATGTGAAAATATGATAGGTTAGAAACACCCAAATTGAATGCTTTGATTTACCATTAGAGTTGCTTAAATTGCCTTCCCAAGAGACCCACTCACCATTCACACACTGAGGTCTAGGAATCTGGGAGAGGTCATTTTGGTGTCTGACTGATGGAGATTGTATAGATTGTAGATTGTCAAAGTAGCTTCCTCAACACTGCCAATACCTGTTGGGCTTATTGGATATACCCTATTCGTCACATCATAATTGTGTTATTATTTTTCAATAATAAAGTAAAGTTGGTTTGAACTTTCATAAAGACCTCTGACAGGAATGCAACACTTGTGTTGTGTATACACCAAAAGGGAACCAGAACAGTGCATTTAATTAATGTGTTTGTAACACCTATGATATAGAAAAGTTGTACTTGCAGGTGTATGGAAATGTGCCAAAAGCCTTGGGCGGTTGCTTCAGGACTGATGTGTGTGTGTGAAATTTTTGTGCAGGTGAGGTTGTCACAATAAACACAGGAGAAGGCCACCCGATCACACTGCTGGTAATTGGACACACATACACTAACCTAACCATTGTAGTAACAGGGACACTATTACCCTCTTAATATAACACCAACATCTTTTTATAGCTGCTCCCACAGTCCTTTTGATACCAAATTAAGCCAATATCTTAGAGTACAATATGCACATCATTGTTTCTCTCTCTGAAAGTTGTAGAGTATACATCATATTTAACTAAGCATTTAGGTTGCTCTGAAGTAGGCTCCCTAATATCCAGTGCCTGGCTTTAAAAAGGCCTGTTTCTTCTTTCTTTCAGAGTGCAAAGATTTAACCTGAAGCCCATTGGTAGGCCAGACATCCACTGAGGGCATGATCTTTCCTGTTGCAGCTGCCCTGACAAACACCACCTGATCTCCCTTCTACAAAGTGCTACCCTTCTGCAGGGGAGGATGGGTGATGGGCTTGTAAATGCCATTGGCCTCTCTCTTCCTCATCCCATCCGCTCATGGAGCCTCTCGCCACTTCCAGCTCTGCTTGGCTCCCAGCATTACTGCACCCCAATGCAACCACTGTGAACAGGCCCAGTAGTAGCGGGAGGGCTGTAGATATTAACAAGACTCTAGCATTGTGCGCTATGCTCCTCATGGACATACTAGCAGTAGTGGGAAACGTGGCGGTGATGGCGGTTATCACCAAGACACCACAGCTGCGCAAGTTTGCTTTTGTTTTCCACCTGTGCCTGGTGGACCTGCTGGCTGCTCTAGTGTTGATGCCCCTTGGAATGCTGCCAGACCACCTTCTAATGGATGAGGCACTCTGCCATTGCTACCTTTGTCTGAGCGTTTGTCTGGTCAGTGCTGCCATCCTATCCATTTCTGCTATCAATGTTGAACGCTACTACTACATTGTTTACCCAATGCGCCATCAAGTTAAGATGACCATGGGGGTTGTGGTGACAGTGTTAGTGGGGATATGGATCAAAGCCATTGTTATGTCAGTCTTTCCCCTGCTGGGGTGGTTGCTTCAGGGTGGTCCTTCTGTTCTGAGCTCTGGCCAGAAATGCTGCTCCCTGCACTGGACTGAAGGGGGTAACACACGCCTGCTCTTCATGGTCTTCTTTACCTTCATCTACTTCCTGTGCCCTGTGCTGATTATCATGGTGGTGTATTGCAACATGTTTAAGGTGGCCCGTGTGGCGGCCATGCAGCATGGTCCTGTGCCTACTTGGATGGACACTCCACTTCAGCGCTCTGAGTCACTTAGCAGTCACTCCACCATGGTAGCCAGCCTTGGCGGGGCCACAGCCCGCAGCACCCCTAAGAGAACATTTAGCGGAGGGAAGGCTGCTGTAGTTCTGGTAGCGTTAGGGGGCCAGTTCTTCTGCTGTTGGCTGCCCTACTTCTCTTTCCACCTCTACTCTGCCTTTGTATCTGCCTCTCCTGCCTCTATGGCCCAACTAGAGGATATAGTCACATGGATTGGTTATTTCTGCTTTACCTCCAACCCCTTTTTTTACGGCTGCTTGAACCGTCAGATCCGTGAGGAGCTGGGCCGCCACCTGGTCTGCCTCTTCAAGAGGGCTGGGCCTGGCGGGGTGGGGCAGCTGCCCAGCCGTGAGGCCTCAATTGAGGAGAACTTCATGCAGTTCCTCCAGGGTACAGGGTGCAATCTGGAGCCCCACAGCAGAGCTAGCCTGAAGGAAGCAGAACTAGATGGGACTCATACCCCAGCTGTCCAAGAGAATATACTTGCGGATTTTCACATCCCAGGACAGATATTAGAAGAGACCTCGGATTTTACAGAGCATCAAGTGAACACTCAACTCAACCAATCAGATAACTGCTGTAGAACCATATCTGAGTTGTAAATGTCCCTCATTAAATCTTTGTTGCAATTTGGTATTCAAAGTTTGTTTATTGATCAGACGTCATAGTATTCGGATTGAGACTTTTTCAGTGTTTTGTCTTTTTACCTAAAAGTGAATCAAGACGCATAGATCGCAGTACAGTGTCCTCAATTTAAAATTAAATTTAAAGTTTATTTAAATTGTTATACAACTAAAAACCAAAGAATGTTTCCCTCACCAGTAAACATCATTCTGTTTCTTAGAGTTATTGTCTTTTTTAACCTTTTGATCTGGCATATAAAGATACACCATCCCCTTTTTTGTAGGGGAAAGATTTGTGATGAGAGGAATATTTGATTATTCCTCTATGATAGTTGGAACCTCTTGATATTCTGAATAAACAATTTGAATAAGTCACTGAACCAACAACATTTTATGACTGTGTTGTCATGGAATTGTAGTTAATGGTTCTCCTTGCAAAACTACTCTTGTGCCGCATTTGAATATCATACCGCATTTGAAATATTCAAAACAAGACAATTTTAACAATTTGTGCTAATGATATTCATAGTAAACAGGGCGCACACAAGTATATATTTTTATTATCTTCTATATTTTTGTTGAAATCACATCACTAATTTTGTGGTTTTCCAACTAAACATTATTACTAAACAACTATTACTTCTCCTTATGAACTATAACAAACATTCAGAGCAGTTTGCAAGTCAAATGTCAACAGCACAAAATGTACAATGTGTCAGTCATCAAAGGAAAAACCCATTGGAACTAGGATTGCATTGTCAAGCAAGTTTTATGCTGTTTACAGTTAAACAAGAAGCATATAGGAACAAGAGGAGAGCTGTTTTGTTTAGCCAAAAACAATCCGGCCATGTTGTGGCTACATACGCACAACACTCACGCACACAGTTGTGAAAATGCTTACACATGGCAGGGTTGTCTTTGGTGTCTTTTATAAATACTAGTGACTGTCCTTGCTATGTGCTCTGTTAAACAGGCTCACACAAGCAATTGATATTGTATAATAATCTGACAAATGGTTAAAATGTTGTCATTTTTATTTTTTTCCCTTGTTCTCTTTTTTCTGCATTTCTCCTATCCTCCTTACTTCACTTAAACATGGTCTCATTTCAGTGTTAGTCTGCTGGCATGATCACAAGATGCACAATTCTGGAAACTTTCAGATTTTGTTGAAAGAAAGAAGGACCCTTTGTCGATTTGACAAAAAATTCTTCTTTTTATTATGTAATCACTTTAGTGCCAGTAGTCGTTTTCGTTTGGCCTGTTTCTGTCTTCAGTTGACCTGTTATCCCTTTCACAGTTACATTACTGTATAATACTGGCAACACTGCTGCCAGTAAAGTACCATAAACGGCAAGAAATAACCTTACCTTCAGAATGTTTCTATAGGGTAAATAAAAAGCCTGTACTGTAGGTTTATTGGCAAAAAGCAAACTGTTTTTACAGTAATGACAAAAGATACGATTTTTTCTGGGGTATTGCACACATTTTTATCATTAGGGCCGTGACTATAATATACAGTAGATCTAGAAAGTATTCACAGCGCTTCACTTTTTCCACATTTTGTTACATTATGGCCTTATTCCAAAATAGATTGCATTTTTGTTTCCCCGCAAAATCTTACACACAATGCACCTTAATGACAAAGTGGGAAAAAATTGGGGGGAATTTTGCAAATGTATTAAATACAAATAACTAAGATATCACATGTACATAAGTGTTCACACCCTGTATACTTTGCTGATCCACCTTTAGCAGCAATTACAAATACGCATTTTGAATATGATGCCTCAAGCTTGGCACACCTGTCCTTGGGCAGTTTTGCCCATTCCTTTTTGAAGCAGTCTCAAGCTCCATCAGATTGGATGGGCAACGTCAGTGCACAGCCATTTTTAGATCTCTCCACAGATGTTCAATTGGATTCAAGTCTGTGCTCTGGCTGGGCCACTCAAGGCCATTCCCCGAGTTGTGTCGAACCTACTCCTCTGACATATTATCTGTGTGCTCAGGGTCGTTGTCCTATTACAAAATGAACCGTCGCCCCAGTCAGGGGTCAAAAGCGCTCTGGAGTAGATTTTCATCCAGGATACCTTTCGACATTGCTGCATTCATCTTTTTCTCTATTCTGACAAGTCTCCCTGCTCCTACTACTGACAACCATCCCCATGATGATGCCACCACCAAACTTCACATAGGGATGGTATTAGCCGGGTGATGAGCGGTGCCTGGTTTCCTCATAACATGATGCCTGGCATTCACACAAAGGGTTCAATCTTTGTCTCGTCAGACCATATCATTTTGTTTCTCATGGTCTGAGAGTCCTTCAGGTGCATTTTGGCAAACTCAAGACTGGTTGCCATGTGTCTTTTAATAAGGAGTGGCTTCTGTCTGGCCACTCTACCATAGAGGCCTGATTGGTGGATTGTTGCAGAGATGGTTGTCCATCTGGAAGGTTCTCCTCTCTCCACTGAGGAACGTTGGTTCTCTGAGTGTCCATCGGGTTTTTGGTCACCTCCCTAATTTGAAAAAAAAGTGAACTGGCCAAGGGGTTGTCTGAGGCAAACTGGAAGTTAGTAAGGAAGCGAGATTGACAGAAGTGTAACAAGTATATACACAACATAAAAATATGATTCAGCCTTCTTCCAGACCACTGGAATTTTTCTGATGAACTTGTTGTAGCTTCCCTGTATGTTTTTTTTTTATGAGAAAACCGCTTTGCTGAAGGGACCAGATAAGCCTCTAGAGGCAGTGTAGGAAGGTTTTTTAGTTTTAGACTGAGTTGGATAAGTTAAAGAATATTGTGACAGAACATCCATTACCAGAACCTCTTATCGTATGCAGGGTCGCGGGGGGCCTGAAGCTTATCCCAGCCGACTTCGGGCAAGAGGCGGGATACACCCAGTCCATCGCAGGGCGAACACATAGACATACAACAACTCACACACACATTCACACCTATGGACAAATTAGAGTCACCAATGAACCTACAGTATATGTGTTTGGACTGTGGGAAGAAACCAGAGTACCCGAAGGAAACCCACGCCAACACGGGGAGAACAGGCAAACTCCACACAAAGGGGCCCTTAGGTGGGTACCAAACCCAGGACCTTCTTACTGTGAGGCAAAAGAGCTGACCACTGTGCCATCGTGCTGCTGTGACAGGACATACCTTCTTCAAATTTGTTTTGCTCTACACAAAGTTTATATATCATTGTCCATTGATGCTATATACCAAGTTTGGTGATAACTGGAAAAACTGATCAAATGTTCTGTTACTTTAGGTTTTTTTAACCTCCTGTTTTTCATTAAATTAAAAAAGGCAGACAATTCATTATTGTCACCGCCACCATGAGGTCAACTGGGGTCATCTTGGGTTTGTGGGTAGCTGGTATTGCTTCGCACCATTATACAAAGTTTCAATGTCATTCTCTTACCATTTTTGGCATTTTCCCATCAACATAGATTAATATGTGACCTATGTAGTGGCCTCTAAAGGCAGATGTGATAATGGATTTGTGGATATGACCAAATAAGCCTCAAGAAGCAATGTGTGGAATCGCATGTGGATTGGATTGAGTTTGACCTAGTTAGAGGCATTTATGTGATAAGACACGTCCACGAGGCCAACCATTGGTCCTTTCAAAATTATCTTATAATGTTTGTAATGTTTCATGAGAGTTGGACTGAGTTTACCGGTGTATCAACCATTTATGGTGGAAGCCACGCCTTTTTCAAATTTCATTGGCTTGTAATGGTCAGGTACTTTCGATGGTAGGTCTTGTTTATACAATCTGACTATATATTATATGGCGTATGAGACTTATTATAGCGCCATCATGAGGTCAATTGGGGTAATCTTGGGTTTGGGAGTAGCCGTTACCTGTACCAACCAGCCTGCTAAGTCTGAAGCCTCTGACATACAGCAACTCACGGGAAATTGAGCAACGGCAGGAAAGCATTGCTATTATTATAAATTTTTTTATTATTAATAATAATTATAATAATAAGGATAAGAATAAGAACAATAATTATCATAATAATAGAGAAGTACAATAAACCAGAGCAATCACTATGAGGTTCTTTCAGGCCAGGAACCTTAACAAGAGAAGGTTAAAAAAAAACACAAGTAAGGTAGATAAAACAAGTGCGTCCCTAAAACCTGGTTAAAATTTCTGCGAAGCAGCACGGAAACAACTCTGAGTAGCTTCGAAGAGCAGGAGCTATTAGGAAAACGTAGTTCACAGAGGCCTTCTGGCGTATTGAAGGGGAGTCCTTCCACCCAGATCCTAACAACCCCTCAAACGAAGCGTCTTCTCAGTGCGTTAAGCTGATTTTCGAATTATAATCATATTAGTGGTTTTCTGCTCACTTAGCATACTTAGATATTTTACAACAGTTTTCTGCTGTATGTGAATATATTGTACAGCATTTTGGTCAGATCAATTTTAAGCGTTTTTAGTAGATAACCTTTATTTGAAATAAGGATTAACCAGTTTTCTCAGAGATTCGTTCCTTTTGGTCGCGCAGGCGCAACATTTGTGTTAGAATCATTTTTTTTTTTAGCATAATTTGTATAGGAAACAGAAATTAATAGTTCACCCATCAACTTGTTTTTTGGGTCCTGAGTCGTTCATTAAATTTTTACGTGATAGCTCAACATAGAAAAAGATAAATGTTTAGTTCGCCATAGTTATGTAGTTAGGACTGCGCCGATTCACTCACAGTGATAATTAAGCAGTTGCAATATAGTCCTTTACTATCACACTCGACCCACAGCCAAATCACACAAAATTGCTTGGTAAGATAATACAATTACGTGTTTGGCTCGTTTGTTCGATTTTACAGTATGCTGTAAATTTAAAAACAGGAACGAAACGTAGGCAAAACCAGAAATAATAAGTTCTCTAAATGTGCCAGTGGTAGCGGGTTTGTGACAAATTTAAACAGAATATTGAAAAAATGTAAGCATCTTGATTTTTTGGGATATTAATTGCGATCCTTGTTTTCTTGCTTCCTTACATAAGCAAAAGATGCTTGTGGCCCGCATGCACTTGGCACCAGTGATATCTTGTTTGACAATGAGAATCAGTAGCAATGAAAACGTGTGCAGACAAAGCAACGTTATAACGCTCTGTTCGCAATTTGTTGGTTGCGTTGTTACTTGGCGCTTGAGAAACGTAATGTCACGTCCGTTACGACTTGCGTGTGGACCAAACTAAACGCAAGAAAGATGACAACGGAGTCTGACTTTTTTTGACGGTCTCAGGGCCTTCGGATTTGTATTGTCTAAAATAAAAATATGTATATTTTTGCATTGTTTTATTCATATCATAGAGTGAAAATATTGGAAACTTGAACTATTACATTATTTAGACATATGAAATGTACATGAACGATAATACAACAAGAACCATTTTGAGTTGAATGAGCAATTTCACTTCCAATTCATTTTAACGCGTCCGGTGGATATGTTGAAATATTGAACTTAAGCTATTGCAACGGAAACCGTTGTCCACTAGAGGGTCTGTCCACCACGAAGCCTTCCATTTAAATTAATTGACTTCCGACGCAACGTCCGACTCAACGGATGAATTGAGAATACGGCGGCTCAGAGAGTATTTTTGCATAGTTTTTTTTTTTTGGGCAATACTGTTAATTATTACAGGTGGTACAAGTAATCAAGTTTACGTTTATTTTTGTTATAACTTTCTTCTAACTTTAATCAAAATCTGTATATTTCGTCTGAAACAATCCAAACCTTTTCTGCACATGGTCGATTTGGTGTCACCACCTCGGATGGTGTCACCGGGTGCATCCCCCTAGTGACGCTGCTGAGAAGGTCCTCTGGCCAGAAATGTGTCACAAGCCAATCTGGCCAGAACAAAAAGCCAGTGGCTTGCAACCACTAGAGGGCAGTATCAAGGCTAGTTTGTCTGTCCAGACTCTTGCCAGTGCCACAGAGAGAGCCAGGACAATCTCCTAGACGTTGTCTATATCAAATAACAGACAGTTGGAAAAGCACAATTGTCTGCTATAGTAGCAGACAATTTACCCATTGTTGAAATAGGCCAGTTGGCTCCTTAAGAAGATGACAAACATGTTTGTTGCCATATAGGTTTACATAAATAGTAGTTATACAGATTCAGGAATGTAAATCTGGAAGGGTACATTCAAACATAAATTATTTTTTAACAAAAATCAAATTGAAATTGAAAAAATATATATTCTGCGTACTGGAATGAGGATTGGAAATAAAGTCAAAGCTAATTTGTGCACGCCAACTCTGTCTCCCCGTACATATGCTGCAAAAGTTAGTTAGCAACTTCCATTAGAAACTCAAACAAGAATTGCACTGTTGCTCACCGTGATCAACTCTTTGTCAAGCACCAAGACACTGGAGAGACTTGCTGCAGCTGCTGGTCCCTCTTTCCCTGCAACCAGAGGTACTGCAGTGGATTAATTGGCCACTGTGAGTGGAGCACCTTGGTGTCTCCAAGACCCTTTGGCGACCTTGCGACCGTTTCTACAGGGTGGGGTGCAGGAAGGATATGGAGTTGTAGGTAATTTTCTGCAATTCCTGCACCGCCAAGAGGGAACCTACTGGCTTTCTCTCAGGCTCACCTGCAACAATACCAGGTGGGGCATGTGTACCCTGGACAGGTCCCTGTTCCATCGCATGGCTTACTCACAGGGACATACAACAACTCACACACATTCACACCTACGGACAACTTATAGTCACCAATGAACCCCGAGGTAACCCACGCTAACACAGGGAGAACATGCAAACTCCACACAGAAAGGCCTTTGAATCAGGTGGGGATCAAACCCAGGACCTTCTTGATGTGAGGCAACTGTGCTAATCCTAGCCACCGTGCGACCTTGTTATCAGTTCGTATATTTGAAATTTTGTTATAGACCATGTCTAACACCCATTATTTCCCCCCAAAAAACACGCAAAGCCCAGCTGGCTGGCCTGACTGCAGCCATGAAGATTTTTGTCCAGCTTTGGAGACCTAATGACATTTCAAGTACTTATTGACGTCAGAGCTTTTTGGAAATGTTTTACCTGGAACTATTTTCAGCAAGAGAATGCAATATAACCAAACACAATTGTATATCTTGCTTTAAAGAATAATTTGTAGTTTTCTCATGTATTTAATTTTGCGCCATAACACCCCAAAAATTTTTTTTTAGAAAAGGAAGGGTTTGGAATTGGCAGCAGAAATGCATGAAAGAATTTGAGAAAAATATGTCGAAACTGATTAGGAAATGTGTAAAAAATGTTTCAGAACGGGCAATACGGTGGGACAGTGGTTAGTGCTGTTGCCTCACAGTAAGAAGGTCCTGGGTTTGATTCCCACCTGAGGACCTTTCTGTGTGGAGTAAGATAAACGGTTTCTGATGATGGATGGATGTTTAAGAATTATATGAAAGAAATTGTAGAATCTACTTTATTTATTCAAATAAAGTCCCTCTAATTTCTTGATGATTCTTTTGTAAATTATTACTTGACAAACCATTGATGGATCCTCATACTTACTTTAAATACAAGTTTATTAGTTGATAACATACAGTAGATCATATAAAGAACTTTTTTTATTTTGTAATTACAAAATATATCTGATTTCTGTGTTCTACTCTTTTTATGTGGAGACAAAAAACTGAAATAATAATCAAGTGTTTTCTATATGAAAATATTTACTAATCTGTGCCCACTTATCATATTACCTATTTGAAAGAGATAATGTGACCACTGCTCAAGCTGAACCTATGCTTCAAATCTAAATTTTTGAGACCTCAGAACATTGTGTTTAAAATGCATGATCACATGATGGAACTAGTTTGAATAAAGGGCTTTAGATTCAGTTTTCCATGGCATGCCCTGTGTTGTTGACATGCCTTTTGAATGATTATGTGAGAATATCACAAAACACTTTTTGTTCCAACTGTGATGGATCGCAAGCCCTTCTGTATTGTCACATCCCCACCGCAATGTCAGTGAAGGGATTATGGATGGGTTGACATGAGTTCTGAAAAAACGAATAAAGAAATATCAAAATAGAAGTAAATAATTATGAATCAAGTTGTTGAGTTAAGGATCTCATAATAACAACCATATAACTAATCATGTCTAACAATTTCTATAAATAATGACCCTTATTTTAGTCATGTATAGAGCAGGCAGAATTTAAATTGAATGCACAGTTTTCAAATTCAAAAGCTGTTGGCACATTGAGAAATAAAGGAGGAAAATGTCCCTAAGGGAAGTAAAAATAATCATACGGCCAGCATTTCTACAGTCTTAATCGTAAATTTTACAGTAGTAGTACGTAATTAAAATGTTGATTGTTGAGTAAAATGGTGATATAAATAGTTGTGTTGGCAGTATAAAGCATAGGAACATGTGACATCATTTAATTGAATTGTGACTGGGCTGCCTCTCAGTCCTCAACGCCTCAGCATGCCATGTTCTTGCTTGTAAATGGGATTACTGTACCTTTGCCTCTTCCATCTATTTAAAGAGCAGCACAGTCTTTGAGGTTTTCTTTTATGACGTCGGTCACAGTGTTGAACACGGCCTTAATGTCTTCTGTGTCGGTGGCACATGTCAAATGTGTGAAGATTGGCTTCTCAGCTTTATTCATGTTCAGGTCCTCAAACTGTGCCTTGATGTAATTGGCAGTATCCTCATATGTGTTTGGACCTATGTTCACATAAATGTGTAATTTATTTTCAAATTGATTAAAACATAATCAACATAAACAAAAACTACTTATGAGTGATCATACAGTATTTTTAACTCACCCTCATAGTCTGGAAAACAGATGCTTAGATGGACCTTGTTCACTTTCTCCATCAAGAGGTCTTTTTTGTTTAGGAAAAGCACAACGCAGGTTGAGGCAAAGAATTTGTGGTTACAGATACTGTTGAAAAGGTGCAGAGACTCATGCATGCGGTTCTGAAAAAAAGGCAACGATCACGTTTAACATAGGTTGTACGATAGTGACTTAGCAAAGCATTAACAACTCCCAATAGATTTTCATATGACATACAATGTTTAATTAATGAGAAACACAGGTTTGCACACTCCCTTTGCTTTTCTGTAAACTGTAAAATGCATAGGTTTGAGAGAACTGAAAAACTGTGAATCTACCGATTTAGTTCTTCAGCTTGGTGAATAAACACCATTTTTGTTTTATGTGATGTAATTTCTTTTATCATCACATACTGTGAATATAATTTGCCAAGAACCTAAAAATGATCCTTTCATTACTTCTTAAGATGTCGCTTTTTAAATGTTACTCGGTAAAATACCAGAAAGCATGCATGGCCATTTACAATTTCACTACATGTCAACTGTCATAGAATTCATTAAAGTTGACTATCCATACTCACCACTTCATCATCCTCTATCAGCACCATGTCATACGCATTTAGGGCTCCAACAAAGATGATGCAGTTGACACCTTGAAAACACTGGATCCATTTCTTTCTCTCTGATCGCTGGCCACCCACATCGAACATCCTACTCAGAAGTCACAACACTAGAGCGATTAGGTACTGGTCATCTAAAAGGCCTTCTCTAGGTAAACAGGGGTTTGTGTAATTAGTGGTGACCAACCTGAAGTTCAGCCCTTTGCAGGAGAACCTTTCCTCAACATAACCAGTCGTTCTGACCCGAGATCGCAGTACATCCTGGTCAGTAGGGACGTAATCCGGTTTAATGATCCTGTCCATTGCACCAAGGTAGCTATAATGGAACAAAACAGACAAATGTTCAAGAGGGTTATTGACTTCCGTCCATCTATCCATTCATTCATTCATTATCCGCCGCTTACATGGGGCTGGGTCGCGGTGGCAGCAGGCTCAGTAGGGTATTCCAGTCATACTATATCCCCAGCAATGCTTTCTATATCATCCTGGAGGATCCGAGACGTTCCCAGGCCAGACAAGATAGATATTCTCGCAAGTGTGTTCTGGGTCTACCCCAGGGCCTTCTACCAGTAGGGCGTGCCCTGAAAACCTCCAAAGGGAGGCGCCCTGGAGGCATCCTAATCAGATGCCCGTACCATCTAATTTGGCTCCTTTCAACGTGAGGGAGCAGCAGCTCTACTCCAAGCTCCTTCCGGGTGGCCGAGCTCTTTACTCACTCCAAAGATAGAGCCCAGCCCAAAGCTTCTTCATCGCAATCTTTTTCTTTCAGTTACTACCCAAAGCTCATGACCGTAGGTGAGGGTTGGAACGTAGACTGACTGATAAATCGTGTGTTTCCCCTTTTGGCTGAGCTCCTTCTTCACCACGACTGTCAGGTCGCCTACATTGCCTACATTACTGCTGATGTTGCACCAATCTGCTTGTCATTATCATGCTCCCTTTCTCCCTAACTTGGCCTCAGACTTGGAGGTCTGACTCTCATCCCGACAGATTCACACTCAGCTGCAAACCTTTCCAGTGTATGCTGAAGGTCTTAATCTAAAGAAGCCAACAGATTCACATCATCTGCAATAAGCAGAGAAGAAATTCTGAGGTCCCTAAATGGAACACACTCCAACCCCTAGCTACCTCTTGAGATTCTGTCCATAAAAATAGCAAACAGATCTGGTGACAACGGGCAGCCCTGGCGAAGTCCAACACCCACTGAAAACTTATTTTACTTTGTGTCGAGTGTAAGGACACAACTCTCACTCTGGTTATATGGGAACGAATGACTCATAGCAACGTCTCTGGTATTCTATACTCCCGCAATACCCCTCACACGACTCCCCAGGAGACACGGTTGTCAGCCTTTTCCAAGTCCTGAAAACATATGTAGACTGGATGGGCAAACTCCCATGCCCCCTCTAAACGACCCTGCTGGGGTATAGAGCTGGTCCACTGTTCCAAGACCAGGACGAACTCCGCATGGCTCCTCCTGAATCCAAGGACCTTCCCAACTACCTCTGCGACTTCTGCCCGGGACATTGCTGACATACCCCTCTGGTCTTCAAACTCTGCCTCCTCCACACAGGACGTGTTGGCGGCAGTCTGGGACAACAGTTCTCCTCCCCTGCTCAAAGGAGCCTTGGCCGATCCATGCTCTCCCTTTCTGAGACATCTAAAAGTTTGCCAGAACTTCCTTGAGGCCAACCGAAAGTTCTTCTCCATAGCCTCCCAAACTCGAAGCTGCCGCCCTTTCGGCTGCCCGGTCCCCGTCTGCCGATTCAGGTGACCCCTTGGCCAACCAAGCCCGAAAGGACTCCTTCTTCAGTTACGGCTTTCTTCACTGCTGGTGTCCACCGGTGAGTTGTTTGGTTGCCGCCACGACAGGAACCAATGGCCGACTGACCACAACTCCAAATAGCCTATTTCTACAATGGAGGCTTTGAACATTGTCCACTCGAATCAATGTTCCCAACTTCCCCCGGGATGCAAGGGAGGTCACCTCACCAGACATTCCCGATTCACCTTCACAACACGTTTGGTACATAAGCACAAACAACAGTCAGAGTCTCCCCCCTAGCGACTTCACTCACAGTCGCAAAGAGGCGACCCTCTCATTCACTGTGGAAACTCCAACACAGTGGCGCAAAGCCAGGGATCCGTAAGAATCCCCACACTTGCCCAGTGTCTCTCACCCTGGATATCTAAATTACATTAGATTATCTTTAGTAGGTTACTGTTATGTATCTCAAATTGCATCCCTTAAAGCGATAGTTCACCAGTTGTTTATCTTTTGAAATGTTTTTGATCAGATACCAATGTTATATTTTAAACATTATTTTGTCATTCAGCAATAACTTCCACCGTTTTCAGCCGGTTGAACAATTTTGCCGGTTCTAAGTTTGATTTGCACAATGATCTATGGGCACTGTGGTGTACAATTAATTAATCATTTGAATGCTGATGGTCTGAAAATATGTGAATTCCACTTACATTGATCCAATCAGATGAATCAAAGTTGTTACATTGACTGTCTTGATTTAACCTTAACAACAACATACATTGTTTTAGGAAATCGGTAAAGTACACCAATAAGTTACACTATCTAGGAGTTAAGACATTTTGTACGTCACTTACTAGGATGTAGAGTCATTGAGATCATACTCAGCAGCTCTTTCAAAGCTGGCCTGCACACCCTCATCCATCCAAAGCCTCTTGATGATCTCACCCAATTCAACAGACAATGTGCCTTCCTCAATGGAGTCAGACAGATTGTGCAATTTCTGCCCATCTTCCTGTCGACATCATAACAAACAAATGTAAGTTGCATTTACATAGGACAGGACTTTGTTATATTCTTTGTTTAACACATTTCAATTACATTTTTGTTTTATTTTTACCCAATTTATTTTTTGTGAAATAGTTTTTAATTTATATTGCGATATTACATTTGAAATAGATCAAATTGATTTGTCAAGGTAAAGTTTATCGTGATTTTGTATACCTGTGCAGCTTGGGAGCCAAACTCAATCTCCAGTGTCGTCATTTCTCTGATTATAGCCAGAGCAGACTGTAGTATATTACCGTAGATGATTGGCCGAAATGCCATTTTTTCTTCTTTTGTATATCCACCTTGATGGAGCATCCTTTGGGGTAAAGAAGAAGAAACAAGTTTTGAAGGAGGGACTATCTTGTTTTTCTCTTTTACTTATTGATCTCTCAACTCAGAAGACTCAAGTCTTAAATGACCAGCTAGCACTAATTAGGGTTATGAGCCTGCACAGGAATCAGCAATATATTATAATAATATGATTAATATACTATACTTTAGTTTGAGCTTTACATAATTTTCATTCATAATTTTCATTCATCTCATTAAATAAGTCACGTTCAGTATTTTTCTTCTTTTGCATATACAGTATACAGTAATTGCAATTGTATTGTTTAAAAATAATCAACCATCGTTAATTCATTTTTTTGGTGTTTGAAAAATACTTCTTAGCCTTAAATTTATGAGTAAAGTTAGTTATATACTTGAAAACAATTGATGCCAAACCTGGATGATTACATTGTATGCTATTTCATTCTGTACTTGGACTTAGTTTACATGATTACAATTCAGCTTAATGGCTTGCTGGTAATAGCTGAAGATACAAATAGTTCCGGTCCATCCCAAAGGAAACACCAAATAGGGAATACCCTATAGATACACCAAACTACCCCATTAATATAATCCAAAAGTGCATGTTATTGTTAGATGTCTAAATATTGTCTGCTACACAGGGCACTAAGCTACTGGCAACAGATTATACTGTTCCCTGGTCAAAGGCAATTTGAAAACAGCCTATGATGTAGTAGGGTTTTAGTGATTGCAGTGACAGTAGTCTCCTTGTACTTACTTCATTTGTTTTAAAACAGTACTTTTCCCGGCTCTATCCGCACCTTTGGGGAAAGAATTAACAAAAAACATTAACATACTTTTACTTAAAGTCATTTTTGCACATACCTGCTACCATGCCAGATTGTCAATTTTGTTTATTT
>JAVQJS010063685.1:0-13024 GCA_036024795.1 Galaxias rostratus | reverse complement strand
AAAGCTATGCGCTTTATTTTTGGGTGCGCACTTCCTGTCTAACGTAGTTTGCATAGCATGTGGCTTGTTATCCTAAGTTGGCAAAGAGTTTGACACCGAGCAAAGATAACGTTTATTTTTTATACTGGCAGCCTCTCCGAAGAGGCAAAAGTTCTTACGGTGATTTATGGTGATTTATGGTGATGTATGGTTAACATAGTGAATGGATTAAGGTTGCTCAATAATTAACGGCATAAAATCATCAGTAAAAGACACATCCTTTTTAGGGGGGCAAGCTACAAATAATAATAATAATAATACTTTATATTTATAAAGCACTTTTCAAAACACTCAAAGCCGCTGATATCAGATCCTGAGATCTTGTATATCAGAAAGCTTTGTGCCTATTTAAGGAAACTACGTGCAGACATGTTTACTGTTAAAGAAATGACTCTGCTAGTGCTTACAGCGTCATCACTTTTGCTCTTCCGTTTGTAGGTTGATGAGCAGCTGGTGCAGTGCTCTGGAAAGTTCCTCATATTGGACCGGATGCTACCTGAGCTGAAGAGGAGGGGTCACAAGGTACACCCAGTTACCCACCTACTTCATAAATCAAGCCTCGTCCCTTCGATGCACTTCTTTTTTTGTTTTAATTCGAATCTTGAGTCTAAAATCAAGATTGAATCATAACGGAAGACTCACTCACTCACTCACTCACCCTCGACAGGTGTTAGTCTTCAGTCAGATGACGTCCATCTTGGACCTGCTGATGGACTACTGTTACATGAGAAGCTACCAGTTCAGTCGTCTGGACGGTACCATGTCCTACATCGACAGGAGTGAGAACGTAAGGCCCTCCGTCGGTTATTATATGTATATGTAACGTCATCTTTCGACCTGCCGCACGAGTTACGAAAGTGTATGACTATTGTCTACAATAAAATTATTTTTATGTCTCTGTTTTGCAATAGCAACTAATTGTCTCAGTTGCCTATACTGAACCAGATTTCTGTTCTGTTGGGAATGCTACCGGCAGCTAAATCAGTCGCTATACTATAAAGTCATTATGCTAGCATAAGTATATGCTTGCCTGTGTCAGCAGCCACACCACTAGTCCCTTCTTGTCTTGTGTCACTAGTTGCAGTGGCTGAGAGATGAGGAGTGGCGATGCTCTGTTAACACTGTTGTTATTCCATCTACTTTCTTTAGATTGACAAGTTCTCCTCTGACCCAGAAGTATTCCTCTTCCTCCTGAGCACCAGAGCCGGTGGCCTTGGAATTAATCTGACCGCCGCTGACACCGTCATAATCTTCGACAGTGACTGGGTCAGTGCGTGTGTGTTGCTCTATTTTTTATATTTTTTTGTTGCAATTGTTAGCATAATCGTTTCATTAGCAAACACAATGTTAAAAGACCATGTTGAATGTCAGTGAGGCCAAAGCTGGGATTTTAAACACATCGCGGGCTTGGGTCACCAGAACCCTCAGGCGGACCTCCAGGCCCAGGACCGGTGTCACCGTATTGGACAGACCAAGCCGGTGGTGGTGTACCGACTGGTCACGGCCAACTCCATCGACCAGAAAATCCTGGAGAAGGCCTCCGCCAAAAGAAACCTGGAGAAGATGGTCATCCACAAGAGTGAGCGCCATTTCGTCTCCTCAGACGTTTCGTTGCTTTAATTAAGTTTGTCAAGTGCAACGCTTCAGTGTGGAGCGTATCAACTGTTGGTTTTGTTTGTTGTAGTCTGCAGATCCAAACTGGATTTTATTCCTTGTCTTTGAGGTGCCTGCTTGCCTCAATGTAAAGCACTTAATATTGCCTTTATGTATCATACGTGATATTTTCTTACATTGTCCTCCAACTTGTCCTTCATCCCCTTCAGACAAGTTCAAAGGAAAGAAGTCAGAGTTGAAAGATACCAAGAGCTGCCTAGATGTCTCTGAGCTGCTGGAGCTGCTGAAATCAGGAGGCACAGAAAAGTATGAAACAACAAGAATTGTTTTTGTCCATGCACATTGGAAATGGCATTGCATTTCTTCTTGCAGCGGTTTCAGAGCTCTGAGAATAGCCGTTGTATCAGTAACAACTGTGGATGTATGTAGTCAACCTGTTCTGTTGACTTTCTTTTCCCAGAGAGGTGAAAGGCACAAAAGACAAAGTGATCAGTGACCACGATTTGGAGATCCTTCTGGATCGGAGTGACCTACTTAGTAAGTTGACTTTCTGCACTTTCATGATTTCAAATAATTTGCTTGTCTAGGCTTCGGCATCATCTTTTGTAAATTGCATGTATTTCTTTTTATTATTAAGTTTATTGATCATTACAAATGACATTCTGGTGGGAAAGCTCACCAGCTCTTCTTAACATAAGCATTGCAAACTGTTATCGTGACTTGTCCATTTTATGGATATAATGAGCTATCTTAAATATTTGCCTGCAGTTCTAGACAATAGCGTAATGTATGCATATTTATTTGCCATCCACTCTTGCAGTCATATTAGCAGTAGTACTTTATTCAGCAATGTTGAACTTTGATCCAAACGTGATTGTCAAAGTCTTTGTATGCTGGGAGGAGAGTTTGTCTTTGGCAACTGCTTTTTAGGATTCTGCTTGTTTTCCTAAACCTGTTGTGCTCCTTCTAGATAAAGAGAAGAAATCTTTGAAACAGGAAAAGATCGGTGTCTTCAGAGTGATAGAAGCAGGGCAGTCTGCTGAGACTATCTGTCTGACCTGAAAGGACTGCCCTGCGGTCTGGCTCTGGAAGGACTGCCCTGCGGTCTGGCTCTGGAAGGACTGCCCTGCTGTCTGGTTCTGGAAGGACTGCCCCGCTGTCTAGGACTATTGGTAAAGGATTCCCTTTAAAGGAAATCATCCTTTCAGATAATCAGATTTCCATCCTATGCCTTATCTCAACACCTCCGTTTATTTTTATTTTTTTAATATATATATATCTTGATGGAACTTCCTGCAACCAGTGTTGGCTAAACAAAGTTGATAACTGTGACATTTTCTTTACGATTAAGCTGCAAGGAACACATTTAAGTTGTTTCAAATAAACAGACTAGAGTAGCTTTAAAACCATGCATATGAGACAAGTTCTTTGGTTTTAGTTTTGTGACTTTAAGCTCATCACATGTTTGATTTCAAAGTTCTGTGTGCTCAGCTGTTCTGGTTTAGGTTCTTATATTTTGGCATTGGCAGAGTTTGTTTATCCGAGATGTCTTGAATATCCTGTCAACATGGAGTAAAGATTAAACCAAGATATTACACTAGTTTGCTGCATTTGGATAGAAGTCTGTCTGTTGGCTATAGAAACATCTTAAATCATTCTAAAAACTATTTGTTCTTATCTATGTATTTGGACCATGTTTAGAAGAAATATTGGCAGACAGAATGTTTGTTAGTTTCAAGTTTGAGAACGTTTGATGCAGATGTTTTTTTTTTTTTAATGTTTCCGGAAACGTTGACGCTAATGGTGTTGCTCATTGGGCACTGTCCTACCAAATGTTTCCACAACATCTTTGATGGCTCCAGAAAAGCTAGTCATCCAGAAGCATCCATGTGTCAAATCTGCAGATTTTTTTTTTTTTTTTTTTAAACGTCTGTACTAGTAAAAAGAAATGTGCCTTACATAACATACTCACTGTAAATCTTTTGAAGTAACACAAAACAGATCAGTAGTAGTACATTAGAAAAGCTTCAGCACTTTCATGTTAACGTAAGTATTTTTATTACCTACTGAAGATCTCATTGTTTTGTTTTTGTTTTGTTTTTACACGTGTTGTCTGTAGTTCAAATAAATTCAGATTTGTTGTTACGTGCTTTTGTCCAAAAAATTTTTGATGCAGAAACACACTGCGACCACAAGTTGTCTTCCTCAGACCCAGTTTTTTTTGTTGTTTTTTTTTCTTGGAAAGTCCCTGTTAATCCTGATTTTAAAAAAAACTTTTTTTATCTAAAAGAAAAATGGGGAACTGTTCCTTTAAAACTTGTTGACCACAATGGTAGCAATATGTTGTACAAGTAGCAGGAGAACGTTGTACCGAAGAATAAGGTGTCATTCTGTCCATTCTTACCTGGCGATGTATGTTATGTACAATATAACTAATCCTCTGTTTATGATGGCAATATGAAAATATAACAATGGCTGTCATATTATCGGATGGTAATAGTGCATTCATGATCTGAGTCTCCACCAACATTATTTTGGATTGTTTTAATTTACACCAAGGACCCCAGGGTGCTCCTTGATACAAAAACAATAATGGTGTGTTGAATGTTTTGTACCTACAGAACTAAATCGTCTCTTCACACGCCCTATACCGTATCTTCCCTTTGTATCAGATGCCATTGTGCCTAACTCTGCTGAAATACGATGTCCAAGGACAGCATAGACCAGTTGGTCGCATAATGAGTCATCTGAAGTCATTTATTAATCAGCAAATAAAATGGCGGGAAAGTGTTAAAAAACATAATAATAAATGTGTGTTCTGATAGGGAATTTGAAAATACATCCACATAATGGGTCATATTAATTTATATACATGCATATATTTGTTTTGCATAATTTTCTTTTAATTGTTAAGCACGGACAAAGTGAAAACTAAAAAGTCTGGAAACACACCCTCCTATTATCCGAACGAAGCACCCCTTTCTGCGTGCTGTGCTTTGAAAATACAAACCGTGACATTCGTTCAAAATGACACTCGCTTTCCACTGAGTCTCCACCCTCTTCAATGTAACACAGCCTTGTCAGCTGGGTTATGCAAGTCACTCTTCCTGAGCATAAGGTGTGAGTGAGTTTACCTGTTTATTGGTGTTTGTCTATTAAATAACATCCCTGAGTGGATGCTTACCTTCGGAATCCGAACACTTATACAATTAAGGACAGGATTGCGGTAGGGTGGATTTTTGTCTCCTACTTTTTTATAGCATAACATTAGGTGCATTTGACTGTTCATTTGCATAGAACCAGTGAAGAGTTTAAAGCTTGTGAAGTCAGACTGCGTTTAAATTATATTAGACTGGCTGATTTTTCAGCCTCCCCGACTTAATTTTTAAAATTTACTTCATGCTTTTAAGTTAAACTAAACGATGGATCGTATGAAACTAGTCCTGCAGTATTTTCAGTCAAACTCAGAGTCCATATCTAATGGAATCTGCATCGTACTGGCGCTGGTCAGTGTGAAACTGTACACCAGCTTTGACTTCAACTGCCCATGTCTTCCTCAATACAACAAGATGTACGCCCTAGGCGTGATGTTTGTCCCCCCCATCATACTGTTCTTCCTGGGGGTCTTGGTGAACCGACACACAGGGGTCATGATGGAGGAGTGGTTAAGACCCATTGGGAAAAGATCGAAAAATCCTACAGTGGTGAAGTAAGTAGAAACCGACAATTCCAGTGTGATAAATCAAAATGTTACCCCCAGTTCGATTGACCACAGTGTTCTGTAAAGTTTGATGTTTGGTTGATCGCAGTGGTACTTCTTTCTCGTAGATACTTGTTTTCTGCCATGATGCAGAGGGCTTTGCTGGCACCTATGGTGTGGATTCTGGTCACTTTGCTAGATGGCAAGATCTTTATCTGCGCTTTCACCATGGGTGTAGATCCCAGGCCCTTCTCAGGTAATTAGAAAAAGATGTCAACAGATTCTGATTTTGACTGCTCTTTGTTCATGATTCTAGTTACTGCCGACCATTGAATGTTAAGTGAATAAATTAGTAACTTATACACTTGGCTTTGACTTAATTTGGGAATTTGCTTTTACATTTATCGGTGTTAACGCAGGGACAGTGATCTTTAAATCTGTTTTTGATTTTAAATATATGTGTGGTTCTTATCCAATTCCTTTTGTATAGTTCTTTTACTATACACATTTTAAGGGATGCAATTGAAATGGACCCACACTACCTTAGCAATGCAATGAACCCATTCTCCTCAATATGAATATTTGAAGCTGCCCCACCAGAGTAAAGTCTGTATAATCAGCAACTCAGTTAATAACAACATTCATGCAGAAACATAGGGGTTCTATTTTCATTGTTGTCTTTGAAGTTTGACTGGATCGGGGCATTTTAATGTTGTTTTAAGGTTGGCTGGGTCAGCGCATTATAATGTTGTTTGGAGGTTGGCTGGGTTAGGACATTATAATGTCGTTTGGAAGTAGGCTGGGTTAGGACATTATAATGTCGTTTGGAGGTAGGCTGGGTCAGGACATTTTGATGTTGTTTGGAGGTAAGCTGGATCAGGACATTATGATGTTGTTTGGAGGTAGGTTGGGTTAGGACATTTTGATGTTGTTTTGAGGTAGACTGGGTCAGGGCCTTTGAAAGTTAGAAGTTAGGCTGGGTCAAGACATTATAAAGTTGGATAGGCTGGGTCAGGACAGATTTTCCAAAAGAGGACCATCTTAGAAAAATCCTACTGCTACCCTACCGTTGCTCGCCAAAGGCCATGTTTTTTTTTTTTTTTTTTAGGTATGCCGAACAACACAGGCCTAGATGTGATGAAATTAATGGCCAAAGTGCCTTGCAAGGAGGACGCCATCTTCAGGAACAGCACTTTTCGCAAAGCTGTCTCCCGCTACGTGCGTTGCTACTCTCAAGTAAGCCTTTGGTTTAACTTAATATCCTCAAGTTTTGTTCTCATGTAAGCTTCATTCATTCTGGTGTTGATCGATCCACTGTCTACACTGTTTATACTGCTCATACTGTTTATTCCTCATGGCATCATATTCATATTTATCTATTGTATACATATTTATCACTTGTGTACACACATTTTACTGCTTTATTGCACTTCTGGTTAGATGCTAACAGCATTTCGTTGTCTCAGTACGTGTACTCTGTACAATGACAATAAAGTTGAATCTATCTATCTATCTATAATCCCACAAGGCACTCTTAAAATTGGTATTCGCTTTGAATTATAATTTTATCATATTGTTTTATTAAGATGAAGGGAAGGTGGAGGTGGTGAAGTGTGACTGTCTGAATGAAACTGAGTGAGGTGGTGAGGTTTGATTGTCTAAATGAAACTGGGTGAGGTAGTGAGGTCTGACAGTCGAAATGAAGCTGGGTGAGGTAGTGAGGTATGACTGTCTGAATGAAGCTGAGTGAGATAGTGAGGTCTGACTGTCTGAATAAAATTGAGAGAGGCGGTGAGGTCTGACTGTCTGAATGAAGCTGGGTGAGGTCTGACTGTCTGAGTGAAGCTGAGTGAGGTAGTGAGGTCTGACTGTCTGAATAAAGCTGAGTGAGGTAATGAGGTCTGACTTTCTGAATGAAGCTGTGTGTTTGACTCGACATTAGGATGAGTCATCAGACCAGATCTACTCTGCACAGACAGTTTCTGACTTTGTCAGTCGAGACCAGCTAAGCTAATGTGACAGACTCTGTTGAGAGGTTAATAGATTCTGCGTATCCCCCATGTGCTAGGCCATTGGCTGGTCCATCCTCCTATTCTTCATGTTGCTGGGGGCAGCCGGTCGCCTGATCAAGCCCTGCTTCGATGACCAAAGCACCATCCTCCAGACACGCTACTGGAGCAACTACATGGACGTGGAGCAGAAGCTGTTCGATGAGACCTGCGTCCTGCATGCCCGAGACTTCGCTCGCAAGTGTGTGGTCCAGTTCTTTGAGGACTCCGTGACGGAGGACGAGGTGATCCGACTGCCCCTCTCACCAAACGCCAGGTACCCCAAAGCGTCAGAGCTGGAGGAAGACGAGGAGGACAGACTCCACGGGATAACGAAGCACGAACAGATTGACCGCCTGTTGAACGCTTGGTTCCAGAACAGGCCACAGCTGGATGTCACCAGGATGGCCTATAAGCCACAGCCCTGTGTAACCTGGGAGGATCGCAATGGACAGGTGCTCTATTCTGACGTTTAGGAAGGAAAAGGGCACACCCCTTTGGAGTTTGGAGTGTGCGTGTTATACATACATATATATATATATATATAACACACGCACAATTGTCTATTTTGGTCATTCTTAACTTCATCCAGTTCAACAAGGAGAATGGGATTCCTGCCCCAAAGGCCATTTGAATGTATTTGTTTTCATGCTCAGTAGTTTTGCATCGCAGCCTCTCATGCTGCTGAACCTTAAATTTATGAAGAGAGGGAGATTAAATACACTTTCGAGTGCACAATGTTCACTGAGATATTTTATTGTAGTCAAATGTTTACATATTTTGTAAGAGGGATATAATGGACTATGTATACATTAAAACCTATTGAATCAGGGATTAAAGCAATATCATTTCAGCAAATATGGCTCATATCAATGTGAGTGGTCATCATGGAAAGTTTAGTCAAAGCAGTAACAAATTCATTAATGGTAGGTGACTATTTATTTAAAGAAATTCCATCAAGATTTATCCAACTGAAGCAGATAAGTAGTTCATGTTACTCACCAGCAGAGGACAGTCGTGGGACAAAGTTTCTTTCAGCGAATAAGCCAGTGCATTGAATTAACAAGTCATCTCAAACTACTATTCAGTTCGATCAACGTGAGAGGCGCAAGTGGAACGTACAGTGTGAGAGAAGGTGTTAGTTAATATATTTTAAATATCTGTGACTGATAGCCAACTGCTGTTTCCAACAGGGTACACCAATTTAGAAGTGAAAATGGAGAGGAACCTCTATTGTTATTGCATTTCTCTAGCAGACATGTTATCCTTGACAATGAAGTCTTTGAGCCTCCAGGTGTAACAGGGCAGAATTGAAAGGAAACAGCATTATGTGCGTTAAATTGTCACACCCAGAGTCTGGTAGCATTGCGGAGCTTGTGGTATTTCAGGCAATACTCTCTACTTTGATGCTGTTGTTGCCGGTGACATTGTGAAACACAGTAACTGTCTTTTCTGCCTTTGTGTTATCTGGGGTGTGGCTTCTTCATGTAGTCCAGGCTGTGTCCTCGTGTTTTATTTTCTACCCATGCCACTCCCTTCACACACACACACACACACACACACACACACACACACACACACACACACACACACACACACACACACACACCCCACAGGGGAAGAAAGGAAGAGCATACACACACGTTGTGCCATAACTGCCCAAGACAGGGCTGCAGCAGACATCTTGAAGATGTGAGGTCTTCATCCTGTCTTCATCTCTATCACTCTCCACATTCCACAGGAGAACTGAGTGGTATGACAAACTATAGCGCTTCAGTGGTGGAAGTCACAAATTGCTCTTTACTATACCTTTACAATTCTATATAGAGATGTACAATGAATGTATATTATTATGCTATATTGACTTCAATTTTATACAAAAAAAAATAGATGAGGATCCTCTGCTACCATGGCTTGGTTGAAGCACTGAATTGTGCATGTTTCTGTATTTGTCTGTTTCTATAGCGACGGAGATGAACTGCTCCAGACTGAAAAGGTCAATGTCAGTGAGGCCAATGTGGATTATTATGTTTATTGTATTTCAGTGCCCCTTATTGAAAATAAACAAATACAATGTATTTGTGATTCTTTTTTTTTGTTATCGGGCTTTTAAAAAAAAACTACCACATGACACAACCATTTGGTAAACCAATGTTCATTGTTGACTTCTACTTTACTCAGCCTTTCTGAAAAGTCAACACAAACCGACCAGGGCCCACACAGACAGAGACAAAAAGAGGTCAGCCAATGTGAATTGGCGGAAAATGTCCTTCCATATTTGATCACCAGTGTCCCTGTCCTTTACAGGGGAACACTCTGCTCAACAATGGCCCAGTGCCAGCACCATGGCTTGTTATGGGACTGACTGACAGGTCCCTTTTGTGTCCGTGTCACAGCTCTGAATGGACGGCACACAATCCACAGCCGCCCCCAGGGAACCATGAGAACACACACACACACATATTTAGCCACAGTCACATACACGCACACATATTCAGCCATAGTCACACACACGCACTCACACTTAACTGCAGACAAGCACACACATGCACATTCAGCCATAGTCTCACATACATACACATTCAGCCATAGTCTCACTCTCTCACACACACACACACACACACACACACACACACACACACACACACACACACACACACGTTAATCCATTGTCTCACATTCACAAACACACATCCCGCCACAGACAAACCGATATGGACTCACACCAAAATGCATTTGAATGCAGACACACACAGTTACAAATGGGCAGGAACGTTTGTCTATTTGCTCCTCTCTGTGTGTTCCTTTTTCTTTTACTAAGCGACTGTTTGTGTAACTGGGTGCATGGGTGTGGTTTTGCACACATGCATATAAATGTGTATCCTGTGTGTGCATGTGCATGTGATACAAGAAATGAGAGCCTGCAGCACAGAGAACAGAACAGGTAATCTCACTCCCCAACTCCAACAGGGAGCCTTTCTTTGTGCTCTACTCCCTCCCTCTTTTAACCCCTGGTGTCAAAGATCCAGGGTTAGTTATACGCGTGCGTTCGCACACACACACACACACACACACACACACACACACACACACACACACACACACATAGAAATGTGCCCAACTAGATCATTTCTATGCAAAGGCTGCTGAGATTTTCAGAGGTGGGAGGGCGAAAGACAATGTTTTTCAACACTCTTTTCCACACTTTTTGTTTCTTTGACACTGTCTTTGCTTGTAGAAAAGTACATCTCTGTGGTTGGCGTCTAGGGCGGGTGTGTTGGCGTGGTAACGCTATGACACGCTGGCCTCGTCTCACTGTGGGATCCTGAGAAACATGAACAGTTGTTTAAACATGTCACTGTAATCATTCACCTCTCAGGATATCTTTCCAGTGCTGGAATACCAGTGGGCTGGTTGGTTTTTCGCATGTTGCCTGTGTGGTGTGAATACATGCGTGACTTCTCTCTTGTGGAGTTGGTGGATGGCTCTGATTGACATTACACCTTCCTCTCCCTCCCTGTTTTGCTTAGTCTGGACTTCTCTGTTTGTTTGCTGCGCAAGTCGATGATGGCCATGTTCTCTGGAGACAGGAAGTCAACCCTAGCTCTTTTTCTTTTCTTACATCCCTCCTCTGACCATTATTGTGTCACCATACTCGAGCTCTGGCCCAACTTTATGCACATCGTCTTTTCCCAATGACTTTGAATAACGCACACGTCCACAGATTAGTGTGAGGGTTACCTTGATGACCAGTCTCATGCGCGCCCTCTGGAGACCTGGCGAGTCAGCGTTTGAGATGTTTGTGTTTGTTGTGGGGTCAACAACAGGGATCTGATGAATACGCTGCTTAGAGGCAAAAGTAACCATCTAACTGAACTATTATTTGCAGTTTTAGGCATCCGCACGCCCACTTTTTGAACTTTATTTCACCCTCAGAGATTATTAATATTGTGTGTAGAAAATGATTGGTTTGTGAAACGTGACGCTCGTCGGCTCTGTGTAATGGACGTCATTTGATGCTTGGGTGACAAACTACAATCATGTTGTTTCATATAAGCAGTCAAGAAACTGGCTAGCCTACCTTGCTTTTAGGACAACAAACCAGATGCAATTATCTTCTCTGTCTTCATTTAGCCTTGTCTCCCTCCCTTGCTCTCCCCCCCTTTTCTTCTCTCTCTTTGACCTTAACATACCACTCCCTCCCTCTTTTATGTGAGTTTAACCAGGAGACTCCTGGACACCAGTATCAAACTGACAAGGCCAACCACCCACTTAAGTGTGGTTTGATACTTTAGGTAATTGATACATGAGAGGATCCATTGACTAGCGTCACAGTTTCTCCACTAGTCTCCCCCCTCCCCTCCCCCTCTCCCCTGTCTCCTCCTGTTTCCCCCCGTCTCCCCCAGCCTCCCCCTAACACCCAGGGCCCCTGCCTGGATGAGAGGCCCCCTGTTTGGCCCTGTGAAGTTGTTCTTCCAGGATCTCCTGTTTGCTCCCGGATCTAGCAGAAGTGTTTTTTCGGGGGGTGGGTGGGTTGTCGGTGTCAGGGGGAAGGAAGTGATCCCTGCTCTCCTGGGCTTTTCCACAGAGTAATACTGAGTTACAGTGTGAGAACGCTCTCAGGGTCGTTGTTGTGTTCATTTACTAACATGGCTCTGTCTGTCTTTCTCCCTCTCACTCTGTCTGCCTGTTTTTTTCACTTTCTGCTTGTCTGTCGGTCTGTCTGTTTTTCTCTATCTGTGTGTGTCTCTATCACTGCCTGCCTGCCTGTCTGTCTGTCTGTCTGTCTGTCTGTCTGTCTGTCTGTCTGTCTGTCTGTCTGTCTGTCTGTCTGTCCGTCCTTCTCTCTCTCACTGTCTCTGTCTGTCTCTCTCTCACTGTCTGTCTACCTGTCTATCTACCTGTCGGTCTGTCTCTACCTATCTGTCTGTGTGTGTGTGTGTGTGTGTGTCTTAAAGACCTGCCACACCCTGAGGGGCCTCCCGTCTGGAAACTCTCTTTGAAAAGGGAGAGACCCAGCAGCTAAGTAATGGGGTAGTGCAACACACACTGACATAATTACGGCTTAAGATTTCCCAAATCCATTAAAATGCAACCACCACACCTTCAAGCCAGGTCAAATTGCACATAAATCAGATAACATGCTTTATATTTGACTTTTGACAATACATACACAAGTTACGACATTTCTCTGCACTCGGCATTTTCACTTGAAACTAAATTGGACTTAATCGTCGCTGCAGGCAAAGCTGAAGCAATGCAGGTCCTTCAGAAGGATAATCACACAGTGGGAAAAATTTAAGCATTTCCAGTACAAGCCTGCATGGTGGAAAACAAATATTTCCATTGTGAACATTTATGGTTGACTTTGTTGTAGTGCCCGCAAACGATGTTTAAAACATTTACAAAGTATTAATTCCAAACTAACATCCAGTCATCCATGTTTTCCATTTGGCTTCTGAGCTGAGAATTTTAGAAGCACTTTCTTTAAAATGTAAACTGTGTTTTTTTGTTAGGGTTGCTTGTTTTCTTTCTTTCTTTCTTTCTTTCTTTCTTTCTTTCTTTCTTTCTTTCTTTCTTTCTTTCTTTCTTTCTTTCTTTCTTTCTTTCTTCCTTTCTTTCT
>JAVQJS010063672.1:0-12198 GCA_036024795.1 Galaxias rostratus | reverse complement strand
CCCCCCCCCCCCCCCCCCCCCCAAGCAATACATTAAATGGAAAATATACTTACTCTTCTCCCTAGTGCATTCCAGTTCCCTCAAACAAAGAAATGCACACGATGTTACCTAGATCTACTCACAGAGAGTATTAAGCAAACTCCATCAGCAGCATCACTAATGGAAAACATGGGCAACACAGTGGTTTAGTGATTAGCACTGTAGTCTCACAGCAAGAGGGTCCTTGTTACTACCACCACCTGACCCGGGGGCTTTTCTGTGTGAAGTTTGCATGCTCTGTCCATGTTTATGAGGGTGGGTGCTCCAGTTTCCTCAAACACTTACAAAACCAAGGGCTAATACTCCTATCAGTGGCGTGCCTAAAGCACTTCCTACAGAACTAGAGTCGGTCATTCTGTGTGTGTCTGATCTTTGTGTGCAAAAGTCTGTAGCGATATGCTGTGTGAGCAAGTCTGGCACAAATTGGCTGCCTAGACTGACTGCTGTGTGATAGCTGTCTGTCTCTTAGTTGTGTGGACCTTCTTTTGGACCAAACTATAAATCGCATTAAGTCCTGAGCAAAGCGCTAAAACCAGAATCGAATGATTTTTTATAATGAATTAAATAGGGAACGGTAAATAGGTTTCAGTAACAAACAAGTGCAAAAAAACTCCCATCCCCAAAATGCAACATTTTAGGAAGCACAAGTTAGCCTTCTGAGGCTTCCACAGATTCAAAGGAAGCAATGATAATACATTAAACAAAAACAGCAAAATATGCAGCTAACAGCACTCCACCTTATGCAAACCCCCTCACTCCACAAATGTATCTGCGTTCAGCCACAGAAGACACGACGGCAGGCAGTAAGACAAAGAGCTGAGGCGGCCACAATGCCGACTGAAAGCCTCTAAACAGAGGACATAGAAACACCTTCTTATTCCACCCGCACAGCCTCCTCAAACTCTGTTACAGTGTGGCAGGAACTGACAGTTTCAACGCACATAGCCAGTTCAAGAGTGAGTCAGAACTTAAACAGTGGGTGTCAGGTGTTTATCCTGCATAGTATACCCATATGTTGCACATCAATCTCCTGTCTGTACAACACAACTTGGATTCTCCTCGCAAAAAAAAGAAAAAAATATTTCAGAAAGAATGTAAAAGAGCTTTAAAACTCAAACATTGCTTTTGGGGAATTTACAGCGGGGATCGATCTTGGCTTGAAAACATCAAACAGTCTACGAGAATTTGTTGGAGACAAATGGGTGTAGTGATGTTTATACAAATATCCCTGAGGTAGGGCATAAACAGTATAGTATGGCTGGTGTTAATGCATTCAGCAGTGGTTTTTCATTACACCATCAGCCATTTCTTCTCACTGTTCAAAGTGTTTTGTGGGAAATCTCACCACCTCCCAAGATGGTTAAGCACATGAATACTAGCTGTCAAGCATAATCCCTCTCTTCAGCCCTGTAGGTCTTAGGACTTGTCATTCTAGATCCTAGGCGGCCAAGATGCAGGTGGAGCGCGTGCACACGGAGCAGCCGAATTACTGGATTTAATTCACTGGTCCATTGATGGGCTCAGGGTTTTCTGGCGCGTGCCTGGTGCACGCCTAGGAGCAACCGGATTAAGGTGGTGTACATCTCCGATTCCAGGCTGCTACTGGGTCATTAACCTTACCTGCCCTGCCAGGGTCGAAGAACACTGCTTGTGACAGTGACACTGTTGTTGACACAGAGAGCGAGTCAGAGAGAGAGAGGTTGAGATAGAAAGAGTTAGAGAGATTGTGAGCTACAAGTCAGGGCTGCATTGGGATCGTGTAGCTAGCCATCAACAGACATTCACTTAGAAAAACTTGACTGCTTAGAAGAAAATAACTATTATACTGCTCTACGTACCTTCAAGTGCACACTGCACTCAATACATTGTTTATACCAAAATAAAATGCCACTAACGGTGCCTACCACAGTTTTCAACCCTTCTCACTGAAGTACTGCTAAGCTGTATTGCTGACATCTTTGCCAAGTCAAAAGTTTGACATCACCCTACTTTAGTAAACACTGCACCACACTCCTTTCCACACTCCTCTCCTCACAAACACTTAATAGCCTAACTGCATCCTGTTAATCCCCAAATAAAACATGACCGATACCATAGCACTACAGGCAGCAAACATTGAAAAACCTTCTGTTTCTACCTTCCTAAAATCTAAATCTTCATGAAGAAAAGAGTAAAACATTAAACATTTAGTCTTTTTTAAACCCAGCCGAAAAACAATTCCAATCATCCTAGTAGCTTTTATAGCCGGGGCACAAGGATTTAACACAAACATTGGTCAGTTTAGTTTAATTTGAGCTTTATAGTCTCTGGTAGAAAAGAAATATAACACAATTCTGTTTGGAGATTTTGGCTCTCATCTCAGCCATAACCTGCAGCACCCCGAAGATTGACAAGAAATGAGACCGAAGGCCCAAACAAAAACCGAACCCCCACTGGCTATTACACAGTGATGGTAAACATTATCAATCTTTGTCCTGGTCATGGTCCACTGAGCGAGGGTGTCAATCCCAAAAGAGTTCCTTTTGGCAAAGGTCCAGCGAAATGCAGTCGCTTGGCAGTGGTTTAACCTACCCTTTTCACTTCACATCCTACCGCTCCCCTCTGCCAAGGTGGTCAGGCTTGAAAGGGCCATCTTTAGCCGTCGTGATTTCAGGCAGGCATTGTTCTCAGAGACAAGGACATTCTTTAGCTGTAGTTAAAAGCCTGTACACTCAATTGATTCGGTTGGCAAGGATATACTACAGCACAGGATGGCAGCTCGCGTACAACCTCATTACAGCACTAAGCCAGACTCAAGCAATCATCCAATTGAAAAACATGAAATGGTAAAATAACTTCAGATTACCATTTTCAAATTTGTGGGCGATATGACATGATTCATTATTTGACATGGAACAGTATAACTGTGGGATAGTAACAGACATATTTTTTCTGCTCTTTTACAGCTTCTTGTCCCTTTAACGCGGCTACAATATGATTACAACGGAAATGTCGCTAAATTCAGTGGGTCAAGGGAGGATCATTTGCATACTTCAATTGTCATTTGTGCATAGTGGTTTCACATTAGACTTCCTTATCCCTACATTATCAGTAATACTGGTAAGAATCAGAAAATAGCACAATAAAGGTTCACTTTGACATTCGGAGTTTTCATCTTACAAAAAAGTGTACTACACAGATAATCAAAAGCTAGTAGCGGTGGAGTAAGAAGCGCCACAAATGTCATTTTTAAAGCTGACACAGCAACCCAATTTCTCTGTGCAGTATAGTGGAGCAACAAAATGCACACATGCACACATGTGATATCCAATTTAAATACACTATTAATTAGAACAGAATTTAAATACTAAACTACCGAATTCAATTGGCAATTTACACCCCCCCCCCCCCAAAAAAAAAACCACCAGCAATTTGCTACTTTAACTACTCAGTTGCTCTCGGAGTTGTTGGGCGAGATTGCCGGGGATCGGATGGAGATGTATGATTAAGAACGATAATAACATGAGAGAGATGGGGTTGAGGCCTCGTTTTCGCTGCTGAATGCTGAACGTTGGTAAAGCGGCAGCTGCCACACTGAGGAGCAGTGAAGAGGAGCGCCTGCGGATTAGGACTGTGTGAAGGATGCAGCTTGCCTGCCCGCCTGCCGGTCTGCCTTAACTCTTTCCAGCCTCATCATTTCATGCTCCACTTCCGTGCTTCTCCTTGGCAACCAATGGTGGACCGATACACTCCCTGGGCCGGGTAAGTCCCTATGATGCGAGCCGCAGTGGCACTTAATGACACTCAATAGACCTCTACTTCTTCTCACAGCTGTTTTACATAGATTCATTGGGGCTCCCAAGCTTACTTGTAAATTTAGAATTTGAACAATACATTTCCTTATTAAACAATCCCTTACAAGCGGAGGTCAACACCAAATGGAAGTGAGGTTAAGGTTGCAACAGAAAAAACAGTCCCTTTTTACAATCCGTGAAGTTGAGCCATAGCCTCCTATTTGAAAATGGTCTGCTTAAAGGACTGCCTTGCCTTTCGATAGAGATAATCATGACAGTTTTACAAATTTAAGGGCACAAAGAAAAGAACGCAAAGGCAGGGCATTAGAATTGTCTTCTAAAGCAATACAACTAACACAGAGATTTACCTTTTTACTGAGAGCAATGCTGCTTAGGCTGTCCACTGACTTTAACACCTGCAAAGGATGAGAGAAAATGTATGAGTTTATACACACATATTCAAGGATTAGGCTTCGGTAGAAAGAAGAAAAACCCCGATAACAGGAGCTGTGAAACATTACAGCGTTATTTCCAGGTTATTGTTCTGCAGAGATACTATTAAGGGGAAAATCATCATCACAGGATAATTATAGCCCACTGTTTGTAGTGTGCCAGATGTCCCATTCTTTAATTGGTGCTGTTTAAGAACGAGGCACTTAAGATGAAACGTCTAAACCTAATTGCAACGTGATAAATAATAAAAGGCTTACCATCCTGCGTTAAGGCATTTTGGCCGAGGGCAAATAGGTGCAAAAGAGGTGCCCACATGCAGCAAGGATGAAGAGAAGGTGAATGTCATATCCCAATCTTGATTAATCTGTTGTCTATAAGAACACCACTGGGAATAATAATGACCCCTGCTATGTTTTAAATTAGACATTTATCAAAAGCTTGAAATGATATATTCTGCATCATCTTTTGAAACTGAGAGACTGAAAAGTTCAATCCGTGTCAACAGCAATTTCCCATAGTTTCTTAAAAGTATGCCCTAGATAGACCTGGTGCTGTGACCTTTTTAGGCAAATTCTCGGACATACCAGTTCAGAAAACCCACCAAGTATATTTAGACAGATCTAATAAAGTCATTACATTGAGCAGGGAGACAGCTGGAGGGACAGTGACATGCAACTCATGGTGGAACATTTCAGTGAGGGATAGTAGAACAACAGGATTCCTCTTCATGGGGAGGAGATGGGGTAGCGTGGGCAACATCCCACATTACACACTGACAGCTCTGAGCTGAAAACTGAAAGAGATTGACATTTAGTTTGACGTATCTATCTTGCCATCAGAGTTAATCTAAGTGATAGCCAATTCTGTACAGTTCCCCATGAGATGCCTTTTGTTGGATAAGATTCTTAAGCAATGTAATAACAGAAGGTCAGGTCAAATAGAGCTGCTTCATTTTGATGAAAGACAATGCTAGGTAGTGCAACTAATGGCGTAAAAAATATGTGTTGAGATTTCATCACCTGATTTCTCATCGGTTCACAGATGCATAGGTCAGCGTATGAAACAGCAGATCACACCAAAAACATGAAACCACATTCACAACAGTCAATGGACATCATGAGAATTGTACTGTAACTTTGTTAAAAATCTAAAGTTAAAAAGTTACACAACATGTTTTTTGAGACATTGAGCATTGACACCCCTAATGCATTTCCATGTCATTGAGCCTCTTACAGATCATGCAGCATACAGATATACAACTTGCTAATTGGGTCCATGGGATGTAGGATCAGAAAAATCCTGGGGACAGACATTGGTGGTTAAGACTCATTACCCACCCAGTGAGACACCTGCCTGGAACATGTTCAGTAAATCAGACAGACAAAAAGTAGGCATATTCCATTATTAACATGACAATGGAAGTATAGAAAATAGTAAATTTGAGTTTAAAACTTTGCATTAGGTCTGGTTTATGTATTTGTCAAAACTAAAAATCACCTTATATCTGAAACAGATACAGATATATGGTTTTGAAAAGTTTGAACAGTATTATTATTCCAAGCTGAGTACTATATTACTATTGAAATCACAAATCTCAGTAGGTGCAGGTGATAACACGAGCATCTCCCTTTGTTGAACCCAACAAAGCAGCACCGCTAAAACGAGCTCCATTTCCCTCTACACAGCTTCAAACACCTACAATCTATGTGAGGAAGACCTCTATTCAAAAATCTATGACCTCGCTCCACAGAGAACACCATGGTGGAACCATCATTTCTGTTCACATAAGGAAGCTTACTTTACCCATAAACTAACTGGTGAGTCAGCTATACATAATTAACTAAAGCAAGTGAGAATATTGTGGATTTATTGTGAAATACACACAACTGAAGGTTATAAAGGTATCTAATTTTGAACAGAGGTGGCAGCTTGATTAGATATACATTTGAATGTGTCAAGGGGCTAAAACCGATCAGCTGTTTCACACAAGTACCCACAGCGAGTTAGAAAAATGGTTCTAAGTGTGCTCAATCATATATTGTAAATACATTTAATGACCATTTACACCAATGTGTGGGTTATACAGGAGCTCAAAAAGGTCCTTATTCTAAGCACAGACATCCTCTGGCCATTCAAATGCCCTAAAATATTGGATTGCTTTGTTTCTCTAGCAGGCTCTTGTTTCACTCTGATCTTTTAGCAAGGTTGAGGACATCTGTGGAGCAGCTGTTGCACGACCTCCCTTTCAGAGGTGAGGAGGTCAGGAGCCCTGTGTACAGACACCATTTAATCCTGACTACGACCAATTTCTGGAAATAAAACACCGCATACACAGCCTCACTCTGCTCTCTTCTGTACAAGGCAACCATCCCCCAGCTGAAGAAAGATCTAAATGATTAGTCTTGCCCTCTCAAAGAAGAGGGGCATGGCCAATAATTGAATTAGCTAACCATGTCAGAAGCCTTCAGCCCTGCTCAGCCCTGCCCAGCCGTGCTCCAAAAGCCATGAATGGAAACAAACACTTAGGGACCGGCAGCAGAAGGGCATACAGAGTTTACATTACAGGTTTACATAAGGCCGCAGTGTGTGTGTGTGTGTGTGTGTGTGTGTGTGTGTGTGTGTGTGTGTGTGCGCGCGCGTGTGTGTGTGTGTGTGTGTGTACAGTGAGGGTATCAGAGTTGGGTTCACAGAGGGGCTTGAGAAGAAGAAGTAGTAAAGCAGTGCTCCAATTTAATGTTTTGTCAAGCTCTCCAACAACTAACAGAACAAACTGCAGCTGACAGGGTTGTATTTTTTTTTATCATCACAGCCATGAACGCAAAGTGAGGCTGAAGCAGTGCATTTCCATCTATTCCATCAATCAATGGTGGACATATGCACAATGATAAATATCATTAAAAACAATGGACATTTACAGGTTTATTTGCATTAGTTTAGGCTGTACTTTTCCATCAATATGGTAATATATTTCACTTTCCTATAGAGGGCTTTACACAAAACCAGAAATATATTGCATGAAAAAATTAGGAACCTTAATTCACAAAATTGCCCAGTGGGATATTCAATCTTGAAAAAATATTTCCAAGCAGACATGATCTGCATGCTGCAGACTGCAGAGAAAAGGGAGAAAGCTGAGGGCTAGAGGGAGGCACAAGGGCTAAACTGCTGCTGTCATTGCAGACATGGCTGGCATGCTGCAGACCAGGATTAAATGACACCCTCCCGTCCAGGCTCCCCACTGCTGGCACACTGCCACCTCGCTCGGGGCACCCTTTCCCTCTCATTCCCCTGCTCATTCTCGACCGCTGTCCCTATATTGGTCTGAGCACTGGGGGCCTCCTGAAAGGCTTACTGGATTTGAGGCAGCTGAAACTATGTCAGATGCTCTTGGGGTCCCTGGTGGTGGCTCTACCAGCTGCCAAGAATGAATGACATAGCAAAGCAGCTTGACTTGAACAGCCCCTAAAACCTCTGGAATTCCGATGGCTTACATGATAGCCAAGTATGGCACTGTGTATACAACAGTCATGGCTGACATCAATACTTGACTCCAACAACTAGAAGAAAAAAAACTAGCATATTATTTGATAATCAGAGTTTAATGCAGGCCACTTGCTTAAGTTCCTACTGCTCTCATCCCCACTTAAAACTGTTTTAGTCCAGATGTTTATGGCAGTGAGGCATGGAAAGAAATAGCATGGATCGGTGATGTATCCCCAATCTCCTTTTTTAAAAGCTCTGCCTAATCTCTTTAACAACTCACATCTTATCAGGGTGGAAAGCTGCGTACAGGATTAAACTGTCTGCTTGATGCAGTGCCATTTCTTACATGCAAACACCGGGTCATTTACTAAGCAAATTAATCTACTAGCATATTTTCCAATTAGGGAATGGTCACACACTTGTGAATCTGAGGGCAGCAGTTTTAGGTAAACTAAGCTTAAAGTTAGAAATAGGTCCCTATTAACAATAGAACCAAGTTTTGTTGATACCTACACAAAAGGTAGCAATAGAGTTAACCAGTCACGGCTGTCCTCACCTATGCTTTTGCCAGGTGTGAGCCAATTTATGTCCTACCAAAGCAAACCGTCTCATTCCTTCCAAATGACTGTAATGATTTGGCTGAGGTGCTAACATGCTAACCATACGGGTAACAGAAGAGAGGAATAAGTGTTGTAGGCTATGGAGAGGACAGTAAAGAAAAGAGAAAAGGGGCGGCAAAAAGAGAAAGGAATTAGGGGGACTACATCCATTTCTTGAGAGGTCAGCAGATTTGGCCCGATTCCAATACAGCTTGTCTATCAGCAGGAATCCCACCTCACCAGACTGAGAAGAGTCAGGGGGGCACCCTGACAAAAGCTACGGATTAAGCGCATGCTCGATAAAGTAGGGATTACTAAAATGATGAACAGACTAAACAAGAGAGATATGTCTAGGACGAAACACTGACAAAGATGACCCCAGCAGGGACGGCCGAACACAATCAGAATCATTTTAGTGTTAGAATAATATGCACAGGCAACTTTAAATAAGCATTGTCTTTCAGCAGTTAAATGTTAACTTTTAATGTTGCAATAGGTTAAGGAAAATGTTAAAGGATTTAAATTTGACGCTTGACCAGGATTTTGGCAGATGAAGGGCTTGATTGCAAAGTGGACTGCCATCAAGCAAGAGCAATCTATAGCTATGGTTTTTGTTTGCATGGCAGTAGGTTTGTAAATGTATACTATTGGCGTTGATGATGAACAATTGCTTTTAACCCCTTCATGGTTTGAAGTAAACAGCAAAACCAACAAGAATCCTCACTGTGAACCCCCACGTTGGAAACCATGTTGGATGAGACCACCCCCTGACCTCTGGCCTCAGGGAGTGCAGCAGTAATCCGAGTACCAGGCTGGCATTCTTTCCTAGCCAAAAGACAAATCTGAGATCCACCAAGGAATACTATCTTTATTCCAACTGGAGTTTTAATGTGTTTCACCGTTACAAATGTGTACTGTATCAATTTAAAACAAAACAAGTGAACAGAGACAATTGGGGACATCTATTGATATTTTTAAAGGCTGCATATTTTTGGTTCAATGTTACAATGCGGTTGGTATTGCAATGTAAATTAAATAGATTCTTTCCTGACAGTGGTAGTTGAGACATTGTGGGCTAATTGAACAAATGTCGAAAGAAACATTCATCCTGAAAGAACTGCTCCTGCATTGCATTGGACTAAGTAGTCCAATAAAAAATGAGCTTGTCACAAACTGTGCGTCCCAATTATGAGAAGTCCATTTTGTCACCATTTCTATTTCAATTAAATCCAGCGTATGTTCTACGTTCTATCAAAGATGATTATTGCAGGGCCTCTATGCAAAAATAATTCCTGAAAATATTGTAGATTTTGTCTAGGTCTTTCAATAACATTTTCTAAATAGGTCTAACTAAATACGCATTTAAGACATTCAAATAGTTGTATTTATACCTTAAAAGAAATTTCAGCGAAACTAGTTGAAAAGTCTACGAGCCAAACAACTGAACTCTTCATACAGTAGCTCATGCAGCTCTCTCTTTAATCATGAAAAATATTCAAGCATACATTCAGTTGGGCAAGTCACGGACCCAACTAAAGGTCTCTCTCAGTGCATAACTTCGGTTGATAGAAACCGCTGAAGGCCCAAAGGACCATTTGTTAGCCGTTGTGTCAATTTAGTTGCATTAGTGTGCATTGCCTCTAGCATGCTGCACAAATAAAAGGCTATTTTCAGCCATTTGATTAACATTAAGCTGTCCACATGTAATGTAATCCAGCTGCTGTACTTAGACTTTTGTTTGGCGTGGGTAGTGGGTTTGAAGCCTCTTGGTCTGGCTCTTTCAGTCCCCTTTTTTGAAGATGCAAGGCCTGGCTGCTCTCCCATTCACTATCCCTTCACTTATAAACAAATAATAGATTTCCTTATATAGCTCTATTTAAAGTATGACTACATAAGAAAGCATAAAAATAATTCATTCAAGGCAATATCTGGTATCTGAGACCCAAGAGTTTTAGCCATGGGCAATGGGAAACAATGGCACAGTTGTGTAACTAGGCATACATTAGCAGGGACTTCAAAAAATTGTCTATTTATGAAAAAGGCAACATTACAATATATTTTAAATTTGTGAGCCAGTGTTGGTTGGACAGGCAAATATTTGGTTGTGGTTGATAATTTCAAAGGGGTCATATATTATATATGTTCCTGCTTACCATTAGACGAGATCATCAATATCAATCTTATGACTGTACATTATGTGAGTTATTTAGGTAAGTAAATGTAACACGCAAAAATAAATGTAGCTTGGCGGAGCACAATGAATGTAAGCCAACTGTCACGGCTTTAATCCAGCTGTAGTGGCTTTGACATGATCAACGTTTCTCCTAAGGATGCTTTCCAATGGACACTGATTATGAAAGGATTCGGTCAAAAGTTATATCTTAAAAAATTCTCAAAAAGTATGGAAATTATCTTTTTTACTTTGCTTGTTCTAAAAGACAGAATTAGCCTCCATCATCAATAAAAAATAGACATCTAATGATTGATATCAGCTATCAGCAAAAAGTAAAAAGTTTGGAAATAAAGAGTTAGTGATGACATGGTAGTGAGAAACGCCATGCAATACAAAACCTTTGCTATGAGGATTTGTTTATGTTGTCTGGTCTGTGTTTCCTGTGCAAACACAGAAACTGCTCTGCAAAGTTGATATGTCCTCCACACCATAGAATAAATTGATCGCTTAAGTTAAATGGACCACAATCTTCACAGTTATTAGTCATATAATAATTATGATGAAGTCGTGACCTTATATGTAAAGACTACCACGTAGAGTGATCAGTTTCAACCACTCAACATTCAAGACATGGACACATTTGAAATGACAGTAGGAGTTTAGGTGGCATTCATAAGTGCAGACAATGCTTGATATTCAATTGGCAAGTCATTGCTCTGTGTAGACTTGTCATACATGTAATTTGTCTTGTGCTCTTTACTGAATTATACCTGTGAAGTGGAACATTGTTTTCAAATGGGACCTTTCCAAAAATATGACTACCTCCTAAAGTCTTGGTAACTTCTATGCAACTATCATAGTTGTAACTATCGAGTTATATTTATTATATTATTATGTCATTAAAAAGTAAAGCAACATAGCAGCAGGGGTCAGAGAGTGGTTTCCTTATGATAAGTCCATTACTGAGACATTTATTATCTTAAATAATGACCAAGGTAAAAATGTTAAATTATAGAGAATGCTGTGACCACTGATCTAATAATAAATACAATGAATTTACTTAATTTGGTTGGATGACATTGGAACAACATTCTTTGTTGAAAAACAATAATTCGTTAAAACAACCAGTAAGCCAGTATGCCACCAGTCCCACCACTCAAAATACCTTACATAAGAGTGAAAACGCTATTCTTTGGCCCATATTTGTTTAGAATGAACAGTTCATAGCAAATATAGTTGGGTGACCAACCAGTGCATACAATACACATGGCTCTCCACATGTCAAACAAATTCACACTCTGCTTGAAACGGAGTGGTGGTGTACTGGATGCTGGACACCTGATTGTGGTACATTTCTGTCCTGGTGACTAAGAGGCATGAGCTTGAAGTGGCAGCAATGCCAGCTAGGGGTTCTGCCAGTCACAGTCCAGCAATAGCATGGGAGCTCAGCTGCAACTTCAAACACAGTTTAAAACATATCCCCTTTCAGGCAGGTTCGTATGTGGCCTGATCCGAACCCCCCCCCCCCCCATTGTATCAACCTCATTTTTGCCTAAAGGCCAGGGAACCATCCAAGGGGTGACATGCCAATGTAAATCTTAAGTGCACACTGTTAAAATGCCTGAATTGTTCATGCATATACATAGGCACATATATATATATATATATGTGTGTGTGT
>JAVQJS010063586.1:0-14774 GCA_036024795.1 Galaxias rostratus | reverse complement strand
CCCCCCCCCCCCCCCCCCCCCCCCCCCCCCCCCCCCCCCCCCCCCCCCCCCCCCCCCCCCCCGGGCATAGCGAGAGACATTTTAAATTAGAAACAACACAATTTTCCTTTAACAGTGAGGGTGGAAAATCTTCCAATTACTGGAGGAGTCTTTTTTACATCTTCAGTCTCCTTGACACTGCATTTAGATTCGTCAGCTGTGTTAGGAGAGCACAGACGATTCTGTGCGGTAATGATTGGAAGGCTGAGGAAATCATTTTATCCATGTCTAGTTATTGATGGGAGATTCAGCGAGGAGTTTGACACAGAAGGAGACAACTCTATAGAATTCTGAGCCAAATCTATAAGGTAAATATGACACACCCTTTGCCCTTTAAACAATGGACAGCCCTACTGAGTAATCCAGAAAAGACAATAGCCGCCAAACGTTCTAACCTATTTGCCGAACGCTTCGTCATTGAATGCCCTGGTGCTGGTCTATTGTCTAATCCGGCTTTTGGGGCCACTAAAAGGATACTGTGGGGTAACAAGATGAATGGGCTTTGACCTCGGAGCTGCAAAAAGGCAACCTGGCCAATTTATCTAAGTGACCTCCACTGTTGGCAGAGGACCCTAACCTCTTTTAGACGCCTGCAGGCTAGATCAATACCACACAGGCAACAAAAAAAAAAGTTACAAATAGGAATAAATCTAGGTTAGGACACATTAAGATATCCAAGCACGTAATTATTGACAAGTAATAGAATACTCGTATCCACAGCCCTTTAGGAAATGTCGTATCTGCCTAATATTTAGTATCATCCAATGCTTAGATAGGCACATGTCCATAAGCGGCCATGTGTGATTGCTAAATGAGAAGCAGTATCAGTAATGAGTTTAGCCTTTGCGCTGATGATTTCTAACATGAATAAGTACTTGCTCAGATTTGGAAAGTTAGGTGGATAATTGTTAAGCAAATATTTCTGTAGATTTTGTGAAAACAATATTGTACTGTATATAATACAACAGTTTATTATTAACAATATTATGGTGCGATGTGGGCTTTAAAACGTTTTTAAACTTCATTACGCAACTCTCATTGCTTTACATTTTTATAAAGACAATAAAGTCAATTTAAAGCATATTATCTTAATGAGTTTTTTGGAACTAACAGTAAAAAAACTCCAAAATAACATTTGAAGAAAATGTACTCTGCTTTAATGTTCTTTTTTTTTCATCAGAAAAGACATAAGCAAAAGAAGACGGATATTTTTATTAAGAAAAAAAAAAAGATCTGAAGAAAATCTCTGACAAAGGAGTATGTTTTTTCTCTCTGAACATGAATCAGTTTACTTGATATACAATATCAATCGTTGGCCTCAAATCTATAACTGCAAAGTGCTTAGGTTTGCATTGGTGATTAGACGAATTGAATTGAGAACAGACTGTTATTTGAGTATCCCTCCCATCGGCATGACATATAATGCCCTGCCTTGCCTCTGAAATGACCACAATTCCAGGATACTTCACTCAGGGAAGCAGGGACAAGTGCTTTATGTATTCTGATACCATTCATTTTTAATCAGGACCAGAATATATTCTTCCAAACCCCTCCTTCCACTGCAGACTGGAAGATTTCCATCTCGTTATGATAGACGGTCCTTTCCTATTGACGCTTCAATGTAAATAAATACACAGAAATTCAAAAATTGTGGGACAATTTGCATAGCTACCCGTCATTCTGCTGTTCTGGTCCAAGTCTTCCTCTGCCCCTGTCAACATGGCTCACAATTACAGATTTTTCCTATATGGGCTGTATATTTTAGACTAAAGAGGTTTTGTGTGCTCAGCACTTCTCCCTCTATCTCCTTATACATCCCTATATACATGAGCACATCTCTCTGCCTGCCCTGGGAAAGGGCTCTCCAAATGAGTGGTTAGGATAAAACACATGAACGAAGGGGGGAAATCTTCAGCAGTATAATGAGCTTGACAATGAAAGTGACACTGTCCTCCCTAGTCACAGTCATGTGATCAATCAAAGAAATGGCTCCATGCAGCTTCCTCTGCATGTTGACCTTTTTCCCTCCCAGGCAATGTCTAAGTCTGTGTGCATGTGCATTGTTTCGGAATAGACTAAGAGAGAGACAACATCAGACGTTTCCAAATACCATTGAATGCATATTCTGTATACAGCACACTGTATTAAAATCCTAGTTATAGGGCGATTCTGAATCCAACCAGACTGCAAGAAATTCACGCCTAAAACCAGTAATTATTATATTAAGATTTGAAATACTTTATAGTTGTTTTATGTTACTGTAAATGTCTTATCTAACTAAAAGGCTTGGACATAACAGTTATGTAATGGCTATTGAACAACTTCTATTTCCAATCAATGACCTGAGGTAGAGTGCTGTAACTCAAATGTATTAAACAGCAGCAGAATTTCTAATCAGCAGATTTTAAGAGGTTGGGGCAGACAAGGCTCTTTCTTTTCCTCAGGTCAAGGGCAAAACATATTCAATCAATCGAATAATTTGGAACATTGTTGTAACTTAAGAATTGTATTTTGGTATTTATTGAAGAACAAATAGTAGCTAAAGGACAGAAAACAGTCCAAAGACATTATTTAAATGATAACAACGTGGGACAGGTAATTATCGGTAACACGTTTCCAAACCCCCCAATGGTAAAATGTAAGGACAAATAAGTAGTGTTTAAACATGTTAACAAATTGGATTTATAATGAGGAGATTTGGAGAACACAATATAGGGGCATAAAAGGATAAAGTATTGGCACAAGATACCGTGTTGCCACAGGGATGCATGGGCTGAATGTTTACGCAAAGGTTTACAGCAACAGGGACATCGCTGGACCAAGCCGCGAGTCCATTTCTTTGATTTCTTTTAACGTTGGCCACATATTACATAGAAGCTCCCAACCCATTCCATGTTGACTGGTAATACAATCACTCAATTAAGCTGCCTGATGAAATGAAATGAGACGTTTTCTCCAGAGTACAGTAAACAGAAGGTCTGGTAATTGACTATTGTGGAGTAATTCTTAATCGTAATAGCATGTTTTGTAGTCTGTTGCAGGCAAGTGATCAGAGCAAGCCAACAACTGGTATGCTGAATCAATTTAAACTCAAAAGAGAACTCATTTTTGGGGGGTTGAAGTCTAACTTCAAGAATTCACCCAGAAGCATATAAATAAGAATGACGCACACACATACATATATATATATACACAAAAAACTTTCTTGTAAATAATATAATTCAGTAAATCATAACATGGAGCTTATTCGGCACAGACTAGGGGTGACGTTCAAACTTTGTATAACAGGTGTGAAAATCTTTCCTTAAAACCAAAATTGTGCTCAACCAATATAGAAACCAGCATGTCTTCACGAGATGGATGAGCACAGCATCCGCGATGACAGCGCGGCACTGTACACACGTCATGCGGTGTCCCACATATATTTGTCACCCTCATCAAGGTAGTGTGAGGATGAGCAGTCGACTACACCAAGAGGGGGTTCTGACGATATTAACACGTGCCTTCTCTTTTGACCGAATGATGCAATCTCATGGTGAACTAAAACACATGCAGGTTAAATGCTGATCTCACATAGGAGTGCATGTCCACTGCTTCAAGAGATTGCTTTCAAACATGAACTGCCAAGACAAGTTATAACACCATCAATTCTTTATGCTGTGAACAAATGATTGAAGAGAGAAGGGGGGGGGGGGGGGGTTGGGACAAGTTTTACAGATATTGTTTAACCTTAGGGTGTGCGTGTGCGTGTGTGTGTGTGTGTGTGTGTGTGTGTGTAACCATGTGCCATTGCATGTGCAAATATTCGTATGCTGTGAAAAATTAAGAGTGAGAACAAAGTGATATATGTGCTTTCTTGGCCCAAACATCCATTTAAATAACCGTCAAAAATGCTTTCAAACTCATGTATGCGGCAGATCGCATTGCCTTTGCATGGAATTCAATTAACCTTCGTCTGAGAGTTCAACACATCGGAAGCATGAGTTATATACTCAATTCTAAAACTGCCAGGTAACTTGAATGCTTGGGTAAAATCAAGCCTTTTTTTTGCGCAAACAACTCACAGAAACACTGACAACAAAAACAACAACCACACATTTGAACTGGCAAGAATATAGCACCCCTTCATGAAAGACTTCCATTTTGGTCACACAAATATTTCATATATAAACTGATACAGTCCGGAGCAAATAAAGGCATGCTCAATTGACCAAGGCTGGCAGGTGTTGTCACATAAGTGGCTTCTCCCTACCAGGGTTCAGCAAGCATCCGACTACTCAAGCTGAGCAAACACACATACGTAAAAGGTGTAATCTCGCATATGACAACTGTTCCCCATCTACAAGTAACCGTGCTTAACTACTGGTGTGCACTTTCACAGCCTTTTAGACATAAATACACTAGGCCATTTTCTGTTTCCAAGAGATTCATGTTTAATGGGGGGTAGAGTATTGATTCTGAACTAAACGTGGTCAACCCTGAGGTAGAGCAGAAGATGCTCTCCTTTGGTGAGTTTGCAACGTAGAGTCATCTTTGTACTTGAATCTAACCGGCTGTGCGGGCAGACAACGATGGCTTGTCATTTGGGTGAATCTTTTTTCACTTAGCAGTTAGCTTTCAGTTAGAAATCCTTTTTGGGTAAAGATACTACTCAAAAGCAACCAGTGAATATGGAGCAGGGACGCAATGTCAAGACAAATATATGAAAATTACAGATGATGATAATTTAGTTTATACACATTTTCTTTTGCAGAGTACAACTTCTTTTTAATTGCAGTGAATGTTGTTGAAGTGTCTCCAAGCCCACACACCTTAAATAAAAAGGTATGCATTGTTTGAGATGTCCGTGCAGATACAGAGCAAAACAATTTCAGAGACTGACTTGCCATATATTTCAAACTCATAACACACCTGACATTTCAACAAGACTGTAGTTGAAAGTATAATTAATCTCACATTCATTCAATTATTTCAGAGCAAGCTCCTGTCCATCATAAATCATTTCTAATTAAATTTCAGTGACTGAAAAATATGCTCACAGTGTCTGTAAGCATTTAATTGTTGTTGACATTTTGTTTGTCTCTGGCAAAGGACTCTCAGATAACATAAGAGTATTAGAGTCTAATCGCACAATTTGGACAACCACTTGACAATCACACAACAAAAGACCAAGCCAACAAACAGAAAATGCTCGACAGCTTCAAAACAATGGCAAAGTATGAACAAGCGCACCATCTTTAATCTCTGTCTGTTTTCCTCTTTGATTGTGGAGGTTAACAGTTGCAAATGCCATGCTCTAGCACTCTGCCAAGAAGACTCCAGTCCTCCTCTGTGTCGAACACTCTCCAGAACGAAGCGAATTAGAAATGAAATATTGAGTTCATTTATGAATAAGTGGGGTTGAACGCCCCTTTGTCGCAGCTTCAGCATGCATATTCAGTTGATGGAAACCTTTGGATGGGTCGTTTCTCTTAGCTGCTTCATTAAATAGTGAAAGTCAAAAGTGCAATTCCTCACTACAAAAAAAGAGAGCTAGATCTGAAGAGGAACAACGAGACTAGCTGTAATATATATATATATAAATAATAGAACAGAAAAAAAATCTGGGAAAACTTATGAAATCGAGCAGATTGATGAAAAGACCATTTGTAAGCATGGCAGAAAGGTTTCAAGGATGAAAACGTTGGACATGCCGTAATGCTCATGTAACCCTGGCGGTAGCAGATGAGAACGAAATGTGAGATGTAATTTAGCATTTTACTATGATAAAAATAATCAGAGAGTGGTAGCGGGTGAGATTAAGGCCACAGCTGGAAGCCGTGCTAACAAGGCCCAATCAGCACGGCAGCCCTCCAGATAGATCCATACGAGACAACATGGTAAGAAGTCCGAGGGGGGTGGTGGGGTAGGTTGTAGCTCGGTAGAGGAGGCCTTTTGAAGCCTAAGACAAGGCAAGGTTTTTGTCCGTTTGTTTTACTATGTGCTTGGCATGAATAATCCATAGGGATGACAGTCAAGAGGTGCTTACTCAAAATAGGTGTTTAAATGTGCTTGTGTTTCAAAAGTAAATGGAAAGAACCAAAAGCCATTCTTCAGACGTTTTTTTTTCGTTCTAGCAGCTATTTTGAGACTAAATCTGTGAAAGTCCATCAGAGTCTTTCATGAGGCACATGAGCACAATGTCAAACTAAATACCATTCTTCAGAAAGAAAGATTGAGGATCAAGCATATTGAAACATTGGCCATGTTTTAATTTAGCTTTCTTTGTATAATCCATTTTGAGATTAAATCTGTAAAAGTTAATCAAAGTCTTTCGAGAAGCACATGAGCAAAATGACGGCAACTACTACAGTTACCATAATCTAGGTATAATTTAATGTGAAATTGAATAAATCTATTGTCTATCAAATGCTTTAACAATTGCAATTGAGTTGCTTCAGTGTTTTATCAGCAGTAAAAGTAAAATGGTTGAATACACAGACTCCGGCATGGATTTCTTTCTTTTTTTCTCTACTAACTAAATATTTTTTTTATAAAGAAGCAAACATATTTAACACCCATTGCCTTTAAAAGCAACATAATACATCACATTGTGTTATGAATAACTGCTTATTACCATATGAAAATAATTCACTCAAATAATAATACAAATTTGCCAACCCCCTCCAAGAAAAGAATAAGGAAAAACAGTATTACATATTTATTGCCTGCATTTAATGCACCAGAGATCTCCAATCTTCAAAAGAATACCAGAATCCACAGTCTCAGGTTTCCGGTGTGATCAAATTTGCACTTCAAACCATTGAACCTACTTAATCAGCCATTGTGCCTGCCCATTGAACCACTGAGGAATTTTAAAGCAAGATTTCGGACCGAAACGCACAAAGCTATCTTTGATTACATGCTAGCCCGTTGGGAAACTTTATCAAGCTCCCCTTTGCTTCCTTGCGGAGAGGTCCAGGTGACTACCAACCACTCAATTGAAAAACGTAACACTTTTCACAGGAGGGCCCGAAACCTGCCTTTGATCCACAAAAAAAGCAGCTACACATGCCAACTCCAAGGCCGTCAAATCTCTATCCCACCAATCATGGTCTACCCCTCTTCACGTTCACCAATCAGGCGGAAGGAGTTCTTACACACACACACCCACCCACACACACACACACACACACCCCCACCCCCCCCCCACACACACACACACACACACACACACATACGAAACGGAACAAGCCAGCTTTTTTTTGGTTCACTTTTCAAACCTAGCAAACTAACAGCAGACAGACAGCAAGCAAATATTGAAGAAGAAAAAAAAAGTTTCATCAACTCACCAATCTCATTGTCGGATTTATTATCCATTTCCGTGTCAGTTAGAGTGAGGGCCGAGTTGGAGCGACTTGACAGACATGAGCTTTGATCTGACCTGGCTCCCCTTCCCCAAAGAGCCATGGTGCGCTCCGGGGAGGTATGTTCATGGTTCTCTGTGGCAACGGTTCCCCTGGAGTAGCTGTTGAGGGGGTGTGAAAGGCCCGTATCCGGGCAAAGGGCCAAGCCTCTGCGGGTGGATGGCTCGCATATTCCAAGTTGCCTCAGCGAAAATGTCTGTCCTGTGCACAAACAAAACAAGTTGACAAACAGTTAAAAAGAGTCATTTGCATATTCAGCGACCAAAATAATTGCCATCTTCCAATTCTCGCAAAAATCTGCCTATCCCACAGCACATTAAACTTCAGCCTATAAAATGGCTGAAATAGCTGATGGCAAAGGGTTCTGTATAATCGATTCGTTTTAATATATAGAGCAGCAAACAATTTCAGTTTAGCAAAAATGAATAACTACATAAGCATGATTATAAATAGCACACAAATGGCAAATAAATAAAATAATGATATGTCCTCTGCAATTCTTTCATAAAGTTGTATTTGATTCATTCAATTTCTTTTAGCTAAAGGCGTAGCTTAACATTGGACTCTTTAATTTCCCATTGCATCTGCTGTCCAAATATCTGTGTATCTTGTCCAAATCTCTGTAAAGAATACATTACAATGAACGACACATCAAAACACCGTCCGTTCCATTGTGTGACATTAGGACAATCTGACGATTCACCTGATTTCTGCGTAAACATGTAAATCCTAAAATCGGTACGATATAAATAATTTATAATTTTTCTGTTGTATTTGTCTCAAATAGAGTATGGTGTACAAGGCTTTGTTGACTACCTAATTAACTTGATTTAGGAAAAAAATAACTTTAACATTAATATACTTCTATGTTACATACTTACAGAAACCTTTAGACAACACAAAGGACAAAATCACAGTACACATGTAATGCCCATAAAGTCTGCTTTGAGCGCTGGTGATAACATCGTAAAAAAACTATTCTGCTTTTGAAATCTTTTGTTCTGTGTTTTGTTCTTCTTTTGGCCCTAAACTATATATATGTATGTGTATACATGTCTATAAAAAAATACACAACGTAAAAAACATTATTTTTTATTTTGTGTAAGGCAGGATGACAAACAACTTAATTAGAATCCAAAGCATTTTCAACTTCAGCTATTTGGGTTTTTTCTGTGCAACACTAAATCGCTCAAAAACATACATTTAAATTTTCTTTAAAAAATCAAACCTGAAACTGGTTAGCAAGTTTTAACTGTTGAATTGTTTAGGTCCCTAAAATTCACAAAAGCAAAACCTTGGAAAATGTGTTTTCTTTCCACAATAATATTTGAATATTTTTAAAATAAGACACAAGAAATTCAAAGACAATTTTTTGCTTATGTGCAGCTTTTAAAGCAGAAAAAAAGGTACTATTAGTTGAATTAGAAACCAAAATGCTTCGTCTGTTCACTTCAAACGAGTAGAGCTAACCAATACTCGATGGCCTCTCCTTTTGCAAATATTCAATAAATCATCAAGTTACTGGTTTAAAATCCCAGGATAATTTCTTTTGATTTTTTTGGGCTAAATTATTTCTGCTATATATACATAATTTCATAAAAAAAAGGGGCTACTAACCTGGTCTGCTGTACTCTGCCGTTTCCTTGTGGGCCATCTCTTTGACTCGACCTCCAAACAGAAGGCGAGAGGGGTCATGGTCGTAGGCCTGGAGTGTTTCGCTAGAGCTGTAAGACTTCTGAGTAGGCACACGGCAAGCTCCTTCCTCTCGGTCGACAGCTGTGGCGGCGTACAGGCGTTCCCGTTCCCTCTCTCTTTCCCGGTCTCTTTCTCGGTCTCTCTGGCTCTTTGAGAGTGAGCAGAAGGGCCGCTGCTCCTTCACCTGTTCCATTCTGCCTGCATGCTGGGTCTCGCCCTTCGCTCTCCTGAGATCCTCGCTGTTGCTGATGATGATTCCCCTCGGGCCTCTAGTCCATCTGCAAGTGTTTTCGGCCCCTGCCCCTCTACTGGTCCATCTATCCGCCAGTCTATCTGTCCACTTAGCTTTGCTTTGGCTCTACCTGGTCAGAGAGAGAGAGAGAGAGAGAGAGACGAGAAGCTCAGATAACGCTAATCCGTCTTCTTAATCTTCAAAAGCTCACACTCACCCCCGTCTGATTGCTCCACTCAACCATTACCCTAACTCCAAAACCACACCAGCGAGGCTCTACATGCATGAGTTACTTTTTAAAAAACAGACATTCCTCGCTCTTTCCACCTATCTTAATAAAGTTCAAATTTGACCTGTCTATCTTATTAGCTACTGGATAGTTGGACTGTTTGTGGATAGTTGATTAACTTTGAAAAATATATTATTTAATAAAACAACAAAATGTTAGGATTTTACCCGGAGAGAATGTGGCAAGTGAAATAGGGACAGACGGGTTGAGGTGAGAATACTGCTAATCCGCAAAAACCCCAGGCGCAGTGTAGCAGAGAAGCCCTGGTGTGCAGCTCAAGTGTTTATTACCAGCCCGTTTCCACTGCCTCCCGACACCACACTTCCATTTCTCTCTTGGTGGAGCTGTAAGACTGCCGTAGCAGAACCTTTTTTGTTCCCCAAATGAAATCTACTTCACTTCACGTGAAGCACCAAATCCCTCAATGAGGGTGTGATAGCACACTGGAGCCCTAGTGATATAGGACAGCACAGGCCCTGGGAGACTTCCAAAAACACTATGAGGAGAGGGTGAATCAAGGGTAATGAATATTATCCTCCGTAACAAGGCCTCTTCAAAAGGTTTTGGGTGGAATTATTAGCCTGCATATTGCTCCCTCGCTCCACGAGGAGTAACTGTTTCCAATCCCAACTAGAGTAACTCTAACATGCAGAGGCCTGCAGGGTTTTTTCTAGAACATGCGTATATTTGCAATGACATAAAAGGGCACATACCCCACCATGTTGTGAAACGCCATGCTTCAAAACCAAACGTACAACGCCAGATCGAAAGATGAAAATGTCTCAGCCACCAACAACAAAACATCTACACCCACAAATCACCTTGATGGTAAACCAGTCCATTAAAGGCATTACAGTGAAATACACGTTGTGTTAATGACCAACACTAAAGGCCTCATCTGCAAAGTTAGCCCCTGCTTCAGGAGGAATTGGATTTTACCTAATCAACTATCATCCCCCCTGGGTCTGCTATGGGGGAATGCGGTGGCGGCAGGCTACGAACTAAGCGAGGTGTACGACCGTGTATGTCCTCACAGCTGCTTCCCTCTGAGGACCCAGATACCTTGACACCAGTCTTTTTACAGCTCATCGAAACCCATCGCTTTTTCCTTTTTTTTCGTCGACGATACAAACACACAGGGACACTACGAGGACACAAGCGAAATGTTCAGTGGGAAACACCATGTGGAAAAAGCCAGAGAGGTTCTAATGGGACCTTGAATGTCTTTGTGCTTTGACGTAAGAAAATTCTATCAAAGGGTTCCGGCCACTTTATTGCTTTGAAGCTACAAAAGGGTGCTGCAGGGTACTTTCTCGAAATACGTGCCAAATCACACTCTAGCCAATATATTTAGATTTGTACGTTTCCGTCATCCCAGGAAGATAGAGCGCCCTGTGTGACAAAAAACAAAACACGTACATTATACAGTGAAAGAATTTGTAGGTCAAACTATATACATGCTGCGTCCCCTGTCACCTTTGATCATGCTGGTGATTCAAGAAAGGCAGTCGTCTATGACCCCTTGGAGGAACAGTCGACAGTGCAGAATTATTGGTACAATGGGTCTATTGGCAAGTCAGTCAGGCAGGAAAGAGACAGCACATGATCTATGTAGCGTTGCTCTACACAGGCATCTACGACTCCCTGGCCAGTTAACAACTGCACCCCTGACACTTGATACTGTCCGACAGCTCCAGGGTTCTTTAAGCATAAACTATAAACCATCTGTATAATATGCTGTGAAACCAAAAAAAAAATTTGAGAGTCAATTGGCGGTCAACTTTTCTTTTTCTGGCCTAAAGGATTAGGTAAGTTAGGGACATGTTGAGGATCTGGGATCATTCATTGTTTGATTTCTCACATCTTAATCATTAAAGATCTGGCTGCAATTTCTTCTTTTTCCCACTCTAAGCTTGTGATTCACACAGGATGACAGAAGTGGGGAACAGTCACAAGGATGTCGTGGAGCCAACAAAGTAAAAAATATTATAAATTGGTTTATACCTGGAGTGACCCACATTCCTGAATCGGGCATAGGAGGCATTTTGTAAGGGAGAATAGCTGCTGGAAACTGGCCTGCTGAAATGGCAAATCTTCAGCATGCCTTTGTTCGGTAATTACATTTCCTAGGGCCTGATATAAATATCAACTTGGACCTCCATGGCTCGGCGTTCGGTAAATAAAGGAAGTACAAGGTGTTTGGCTGGGCCCGTCCACTCCTAGACGCTCCACCTGTGACTACGAGGCCCAGCTCTCCCCATCCTCACGCGGCCACTTCCACGCCTCATTGTCCGCCGGTCGTTGGTGGAGACCAGACAGCTCCTCGCCAGGGGAGTCGTGAGAGCGGTTGACGGAGATGGTGGAGATCCGGGCCGACTCCCTTTAACACAGCCAGCACCTCCAACAATAGCAGGCTCCTGACAGCTTTGCATAATTCATCTTGTCAAGTCTCTCTTTCCTTTTCGTAGTTCTCGCTCTCTCTCTCCTCTCCCATTTCTCTCCAGTTTCTCATCCTTGGGTTCCTTGGAATGGGTAGTGGGGAAAACAGGGCAGTATTCCATCAACTGCTGCCTGTTTCCCCCCTGACAGCACAGACTTTTGAGACACAGAAGTGTTTGTAGGCAGCACGTGCCCATGCCTTCGTGTATTCTGGGTGCCATCACAGTCAGATTATGTGTGTTCTTTATTAAAAATAGACTCTCCACCTTTGAAATCCCCTGCTGATGCAAGATGTGCACCCAGTGTAGTCCTATTAGTACTAGGCTAATCTTAATGCAGATTATCAATTTACATTACTCATTTGTGTCTATACGGGTTTGCTCTATTCAAAAGGGTGTGGAACAAAACACCAAAGCAGAGGAAACCCTGGAACAGGCATATAGATGGTGGAAGATTATAACATTTCCTCCACGTGTAAGGACTACATTTTGCTCATGTAAATGTGCAAATCACGACACAATTACCATTCATTAAATTTCAACAGCCTGCATCATTACTTGCTAGTTGACAGATAAAATGACGGAGCTAAAAAAAGGCTCATGGGAAAGAAAATCAAATCGTCTCTACAGGCAGGTCTGGTCTCCCTTTAAAATGCTGAGTGCACACAGATGTAGCAAACTTACAAGACATATTTTATTTTTTTATAAAGCTCCTTGGGAAACGCATTTGCAGTGTGCTATATGACCTTTTAGTTTGTGGCTGATATTTTACAGGTCATATTAAACATGTCTTATTTTCCAAATGGCCTACACTGAATTTTTATTTAAACATTTGCTTTGCTGCCAATGATTGTTGTCTGGAATAAATAAGTGTACCTGTTTCAGTATGGTAAACCATAAACTGAGGTGAGGCGGGATTCATTATTCAAATCTAACAGCTATCTCTGCTGTTTTACATAAGAGTTCACGTTTGGCACTTGAATTGAAAACAGCTGGTTAAAAACTAGATTTCATCCCCACATACTAATGTCTATTGTTTTCTCCATCTCCATTGGTAATACCATGTTTTTCCATGCCCCCACAGAGTATATTATTAGTGCATCTCTTTCCACAGAACAGCATTAGATCCCACTCTTATCAGAACAAACACACCTTCCATTTCATGGATCCAATTACAACAGTCTTAATTCAATGTCCCACTGTTCACGGTTTTAGCTTCACTAAATAAAATTGTTTTCACTGCACTATTATCGCACCAGCAATCAAAGAGCAGTGCTCATCATTTTACCACATTTGAGGTAGACCCAGAACCTTGTATGATAAATGATGATAAGGCTTACACACGCACACACTGTGCATAATAATAAAACATATTTAAATCAACAATGCAGACCTTTGGCAATTCATAGTCAAATAGGTAATCAGAACACATCGTGATGGAAAGAAATTAAACTGCCGCAATTCTGCAGTAGCATTGCAATGAAGCAGCAAAGCAATCAAAAGAGCACTGGGGGAAGAGAGAAAGAATGAAATTCAAATCTAATCGGCCCGCAACGTACCGTTGGCCCTCCCTAGTAAATAAAAGGAAATGGGTTTAAGGCCTCCTATGATCCTGCTGTGAAAATGAAATGAAATGCATTTCAGGCATCTCATTTTTTTTAGATCGCTAACAGTGACTTTTCTGATAAAGACTATGTAAGAAGCCTTAGCAATAAACTAAAAACTATGACATTTATCTAAATGTATTATGGTGGCACTGCAATACAGCATAAACGATGAGAGTGGGCAAATGCATACCGCAAGGCAGTATTTCAAATGCTACCATATGTACAAGAGTAACCAACTCGACGGATGGAAGAAACACCCTTCCGGATTCAGCGGCACACGCAAAGTGCTGACGTAGGAACGGTATTCAAATAAAACTCATACTGTATGTTTAGACCACATACTAGCCCCCCTACCCCACACACACACACACACACACACACACACACACACACACACACACTTCCTGTCGCTGGCCAAGACAAGGAACACCTACCCAAGTAGGAGTGGCAAACCTACATCATCATTAGCTATTGAAGAGTACTCTCATCAGCCTAAATCTGCTCAAACACACTCAGATGTTTACATATTTGAACTTGCCCTTGCCAAAATGTACGGTATATATATGCAATTGTTTGTGAAAACTATTTAGGGGACGTTTTTTGCCGTAAACACTTCATTTGTAATTACACGTAATAACTTTAGACGTGCTATCAAATTAACAAAGCAACACACACGATATAGCAACTGGAGGGCTTTATTCTTTGGTTGTCGGCATTTTAAAGAGTATTATGTAGGTCACAATGGTACACTATCTGAATACAAAGAGACAGCAGTTTTGATATAAAAAGAAGAAAGAAAAAAATACATCAATCTGAAAATCCACCAGAGTGAGGTTGGCTTCTTAGTGTTTCATGGGGAGGGAGGGAGGAGGGGGGAGTCAAAGACTTCTGTGGCAATGGATTGAGAACAACACTTGAATGCTGTTCTCTGCTGAAAGACACCCATCATTGACCGGTATCTCATTACAGATGAAAATACATTGTTTTATCCTCACAAACCTTATATTTAATTCATTTTTATATCTATCTATATATATGTCTATATTATATATATATATATATATATAT
>JAVQJS010063574.1:0-32090 GCA_036024795.1 Galaxias rostratus | reverse complement strand
AGTCTTACCCCTTGACATTTAACTAGCAAAATGGCATTGTGCATGATAGAACTTTATGATCCGTGAATGTGTTATTCATAAATTATTTCTCACTGTGGGAAAATATGTAATGCAATGTTGTTCTGAATAACTGTTTGGAGTATGATTGAATTTTGTTTAGAGTTTAGATTTATTCCTGAATGATGAGTCTCCTTTTTGCCTGTATATATTTTTTTGTGTGTTATCAGTTCCCATTTCAATTTCAAGTTGCAATACCCAACAGAGAAGTGACATTAACAACATTTCAAATAGGTTTTCCTTTATGTTTCAGAATATCTCATATCTTATTGGACATATTTTGGTTCACAATACTCTCTATACTTGCTGAGTAGCAATTTAATGGCTTGGTTCCACGGAGTACCACATCGAGCACATCATATTTACTTACCTTTAAAGGGAGATATATTTTGTCCAAAAGTGCTCCTACATTTTCCTGATGCGCAAGAAACGCAGAAAATAATTCATAAAACATCTCCATGTTTTCACGCTCATGTATGAGCGTATTTCCGACCCTACAGGGAGACCAAGAATACATTATAGCTATAATTCACGTTTCCACACCTTATCAAATAACAGTGGTTCATATTAAAGCCTTTTAAATAATTCACATATCCAACACACAATCTGTGGCATGTGGGTTCTTTTAATTGGGCTCTGTGAGAGGGCCCACAGACAAGAGGGATTGGAACAACTCAAAGCTGGTGCTGCATGATTTATTTTGCACACCATCCTTTAGATAGGGACATCAACAGAACGGCAGGGTGCATGTGTTTTTATCCCGTGCATCACACAGGGACCTTCCAAGGAACACACGTGAGTATTGTAGCGCTACAATGAGCATGAGTTATTGTCTGAATAATGCCACCATGTAAGTCATAGAGGAAGACACAGAGGGGAAGACATACGAACAATGGCGCATAAGTGTGATGTAATGCTAGAAAATGTTAAATATTACCCCAAGCTTACTATCCAGTTCTGTATAGAATGCTGATCATTAACCTATTGCTGCGTGTGCTTGGGTAAAATTTCCCGCTTATCAGATGAATTTGACAAGGTGTTTTCTCTTGAGTTATTCTGCAATAAAAGATTTACAGTAGAACCTCCCAGTCTAACTCCACCCACAGTATGCAAACTTGGCCACACAGAGGCCAAACACCTGGAGCACGGTCAGAAAGAGAGAGAGAGAGAGAGAGAGAGAGAGAGAGAGAGAGAGAGAGAGAGAGAGAGAGAGAGAGAGGGAGAGACAATGGCTGTGTTCGAAAGCGCCTACTATGCATGCCTAATGTACTACATTTGACCAAAAATAAGTATGCAGCAGTGGGCGGTCAGCGGTCAGTATTTGCATCATAGCCTGGCCTCATCCAATGACAATATTACAAATATAACTAAAAATAAACTATGACATTTACAAATATCAAGATGATTACCCTAATCAATAAATGTGATTACTGTGTGATCTCAATCATTTTCGTATCAATAATCCACAGATTTGAAACCATGGAGGGCCGGGAAGTGAGGCGGCAGCGAACTAAGCCTCACCTCTGATTGCGCAACCCCACAGAAACCGGACGGAGCGCGGGGCCATGAGCCAGAAACAGTGCGTGTCTGCTACTCTCTGCATAGCCTGTGGGTGCAGGGAAGTGAGGCAGTGGGCGAACTAAGCCTCCCCTCTGATTGCGCAACCCCTAGGAAACCGGACGGAGCGCGGGGCCGCGGGCAAAAAGCGTGTCTTCTACTCTCCGTCCATGCTCCGGCTAAATAATCTTTTCAAAAGTTTTTTTCTTTGGCTCCCGGATGACGTACTCAAATTTGGGGAAATTTTGAGTTCCTGAGAGAGCTAACTCTGCAACTTCCTTGTAACTTTGACAAAAATTTGACAAAAATACAGTTTTGGTCACATGTTCCGGTTATAAGCTAATCTTATAAAAAAAAGTACTAAAGCTCGACTTAAGTAGTCAGTATACAGCATGTAGTCAGTGGGTATGTAGCAGATAGTATTTAAGTAGGTGATTAGGGGACACAGTGAGAGCAAATGCCTGTGAAAATGTGTCTGGTGGCTGGGCCTTCCACAAAGGCACACTTACTTAGACTTTTCCACTTCTGCCCTACACAATCACTGTCCAGACAAAGGTTGCTGAATTGCTGGCTTGCAGAGTGATGTCGAGGCCAATGATTGGATCGAGTTAACCGTTACGTGCCTTACTGAAATTCTCAGATGCGTCGATTCAATGTTGAAGAACAAAACACATTCAGATTCTGTTTTGACATTTGCGCCACACAAACTGTGGAAGGAATGATTTTCGCTTGATTTGTTTCTTCAGATTTCCTGTGTGTGCGTAGACCTCACTGATTCAATTTAGTGGCTAAGCATGCCTCCAACTGGACACTGGCATGTCAACGTCTCGGAAAAGAGGGCCTTTAATTGTCTTCACAAAGTGTCCCCTGGCTAAAGTAGCAATGTCGGGCTTTATTTGTCCACAGTACCTTTCCTCCAAAAAGACAGGGGCTTAGTAAATGGTTTCGGATCTGAGCCGTGCCTGGTTGCAAACGCTCTGACCCAGCAGTGCTGGATTGGATTGAGGTCACCCCAAGGGGGGGTTGCCATCACCAGACCCCTCTCCCACAGGTTGAAGGCCTTCAGTGGGAAAAGTCACGGTGCGAGCGGCTTCTCCTTGCATGCGCCTGATAGGACACGCCCCAGTGGTGTCTTATTACGGCTCTCCACCTCCCTGCACCTCCACTCAGGGAAGGCATTAAAAACAGGAAGTCAATTTCATCTCAAGCTGACAGAGGCAGCCAGCCACAGGATTCAACCTGCCGCACCTTGCATTAGCAGTGGATTAGAATACAAAAGGTTGTTCCCTTTAACAAAATGTTGCTTAAAACAGACACGTTACCAGGGTACACTTTTATGGTATTCTAGGGATGGTTATTACTGTAAGTGTTTGTTGTAGTAGAATTGGGAAATGAATGACTCAGTCTCAAATAACAATGTGGTTGGTGGCTAGAATAACAAGCAGAGCATGGACAAGGAGACACAGCAATGGGTGCACGTCCTTAAATGAAAAGGCCACGCGGTCTGATTAACGTTTCCGAACACTGTTGGAGACTGTGTGCTGTCTATGGAGGACTATGATTTCCCTCAACAAAGCGACTTACAGTATGTTTCCCCATTTACATCCTGCTTTTGACAACCCATTAATAATTCCGACCCATCCACACAGGAAGAACATATTTCATTAGAATACGCTATTAGCCTGAAAGACGATTTAAATGTGTTCCCATTCTGCCCATTAGCCATGTGCTGTGTATTGTAAATATTCACGCCTTAACTATAGACCCATGGATTTACTGTACATGCACGGATGATTGCTTTTCCCTCCTGCATCAGTCAATTCACATTTGTATTAGTTGTTTTGGGATCTCTACAGAATGTGTTTTTGTTTGACCTTTGAGAGCGCTAATGGAAGCGCTCCGTTCAGCTGTCGTTTTGCTGCGGTTGAATACTGCCATCTAAGGATTGTCGACAGTCTGTTTACACTGTGATGTACGAACACCGACATCAAACACAATCAATCAAACCAGCTATTGAATGAATTACCCAAAGTTACGTGTAAAGCAAACCTTTTTATATCGGGAAACGTGAGGTTATCTTTGAGTGAGCAGTTGTGTAACACTGGGGTAAAACACAAGCACAGTCTGTAAGGCAGTTGGTTGTCCATGATAGCAGTTGCTAAATGAAATGACCAGGTTCAGCAACTAATATATGTATTTTTTCTGTCTCCTTAGTTGACCAGGTTTTGCTCAAATTATACCATTACTTAATTGTAGAACAAAGACAGAGGGAAAGCTGGCTATACAATGCAATGTGTATGTGTGTGGGTGGGTGGGTGGTGGTGGGGGTAATAATGACAGTTTGCTTTTTGGATGTAGCCTATATGCTACTTTCTCCTGCGAGGCCCTGTACTGGACTGAGTTAAAGAGCCTCAGTGTCAGGCTCTCCCTAGTAAGCCACTGCCATCTACCTCTCCCTCACTACTGCCTCCTGCCATTTCCTCTGGGGAGTGATTGACAAGGCTTAACCCAGAAAATCTCCCGGAAAAAAAATCTACCCTCCTTCAGCCTCCAAGACTCTGGAGCATTTCCAATTGGGGCCCAGAACAGATTTTGACCAGAGGCATTTGCATTCTGGGCCAGTGTTCTCTCTAGTTCCATAGGCCCCTCAACAGCAGCCTTACAATAAGCCTACAAACCATCAAAATTGTAATTTCAGTTGCGCCGACTGTAGCTTCCTCTCAGCCTGATTGCCGAAATAGTAGGTGGCAAGACTTGAATAGGAATCAAAATGACAAGCGGGTTTGTTGGAAGCAGGAATCAACTGTGGCAAATGAACGCAACAGAAGGTTCAGATCAGACTCTCATCAAATGAAAAAAAAAAAAGACAATTAAAAACCTGGCGTGTCACCGGTGGCAACTGCTTAAGCTGTGGGCCATGTGAGTCTGGATGGCCTACCTACGACACCCACAATGCTTTGCGGAACGCCGGCGCCGAAGCACTGCAAATTAGCTTAAATAACCAATTCCTCCGAAGGTTGAGTACAAGAGCAGTAGGCGTCAAGGTTGCCAGAGGACTTGATTGGAATTAGACCTCCTTGACTGACAGCCATCATCAGTTCAGTGAGGGGAAAGTGAAGTGGGCAAATAATCTTTGGGTAAAGACCCGTCCTCCCAAGTCAGGGAGACATCTGGCCGTGCTGCGAGCTGCCGATTGGATCCCAGCGAGAAGGGGAGCCACTCCACCTCGAGCCACTGATGCCATAATCTGCACGGTAAACACTTATCATGCATCCCGCATTGATTAGGACGTACTTCTCATCCATCATCAGGAGGCTCGTCTGAGCTTGTTAATAACGGTGCCACCTGCACTCGGTCGGTAGCCCTCTCTGCTGTTAGTAAGCGAGACCCTCCGTATGAAAGTAACACGAGTTCTAGCAAATGTATACGTGCTGTGTTTTGAATTAAAGATGTGTTTTTAACCAACCCCAAAGTCAACCTGGAATCTACTTTTAAGAAGGCTTTTTCTTCAAACACTTTCGGATTGGTGTAATGACCAGCCATAAATCCATGCTTTTAGCCGTTTCCCTGTAATGACGTTTCAGTGGGAAGACATTTCCATTAAGCTGCTGGGTCCAGTGCACTCGGCAGAGGGTCCATACTTCTAGCGTGACTTCTGTGCTCCTTGTAATTCATTCATTTTAAAGATAGCTTGGGATAATGCATTTAAATCCCCCCCGATTACATTATTTCAGTGGTGGCTAACCTTATTAGACTAGTGAGAGCAGAATCTTCCTTTTTTGACATTGATGTGGTAACATTGAAATGTCATCCTCCTTTGACCATGCCTGGCAAAAATGTCTAACATTCTAATGACTATTCCAATATCCTATTTCGTTTATGAAGAAAAATGATTGAGGTTTAGTTAGGAAAAAAGTGATCAAGCAACTGATGAAACTGAGATCAGTCAGATCTAGAAACATTTGATGAAATGCACCATGGTAAATATTAAAAGAGGATTAGGGTCCATTGGGAGGTAAGTGGTGCCATTAGCACGATTGATTACCCTGGGAAGTATTACAGAGACTGCCTACATCACCTTGAGGGTCTCATCCGCTTAATGATGTCATGTGCCGTGTGCTTCCCTTCTTGAGGAATGGCGACCATTTTGCAATGGGTTCTGACACCCCACTTAACTGGCTATTCTAAGCAGTTAACAGCATCATATAAGGCCACCGCCTGGACAGCTTGAAGATGGACAACCGGGAGTGATGAGGGTGAAGAATGAAAATGCTTGGCTGTCAGACACAGTCATAAATGACAAGGGCACGGAAAATAGCTTTATTATCCTGTCAAAGGCAACTTTCTTTGTGGAAATATTTCACAAATGTAAGGTCCTTCAAATACTTGTTGACAAATGATTTTTTACGTATAATTTGAATGTCCTCACCAAAAGTTACTTCATCACTCTTGAGGGTACCAGCAACACGTTTGCGCTGAAAATGTGAAGGGCTACACTAAATATTATGTGTACAAGTCAACCCAAACTGAGTGTCGCATCTACGTATTTATCATGCAACAATGTGCTTACGTGCCTCATGTGAAAAGCTCTATTACATGCATTTCCAGTTCTCAGTTTGCCAAGCACAACGTGAAGTACGAATTGGTCAAAGGTCCAAAACAAAGAAGTGCCTTTCTACATGAAACTTTAGGATAAGTTTGAGAAAGCTTCCGAAAGGCAGAGAGTGAGAGAGTGCCTTTGGTTGGTGTCTCCTGTGTGATTTGCATACAAGTGGAGCTTTCCTATAAGCCTGCTCAGGGGAAAAGCATGGACTGCCGCCAATTCAGAGGGGTTTGGAAATGCCGCGTGCAATTAGGTTCCTTCACCGTAAAAGACTTCCTCCGTGGCGCTGCCAGCCCGGGCCTGCAGACCCTGAGCCCCCTCCCCGAGCCAGCCCATCAGCAGACGGGTTGAAAGGTGCCATCTGACCATGAAGATGGGGGCTTCCTCCTCTGCCAGCAAGCATCTGAGCCGATTTGGAGGTGTGTGTGTGTGTGTGTGTGTGTTAGTGTGGGTGTGTGTGGGTGTGTGTGTGTTGGTTCGCCAATGGGAAAAATCTTCCCCATACGAAAAGTCGATTAAAGCCAGCAGCTGCGTTTCAGGATCTGCCAGGCTGCCCTTCCTTCCTGTGATGGACACAGAAATACACACACACACACACACACACACATACACACACACATACACACACACACACACAGGCACATATACACACAGACACACACTTAAAAACGCAAACACACTGTCCTCTTTGACATCAAGGAGCTGAGGGATCTGTCCAAGACGCTAACTAGAGGCTTGACTCGCTTGAATCTCAGCTTTACTTAATCGTCCTTCAAAATCAGTGGAGGTGGACTCTTGTGGCCTGTCCCATCAATTAGGGGCCAACTTATCCAGAGTTAGTAAGTGTTCAGCGCTTCAGCACACTTAATGACTCATTACAGAGGTACACCTGGATTGCTTGGAAAGATTATTGGCACAACAACTCCCAGGGGGGAGAAGCATACACTAAGTTTCCAAGAGTTACTGATAGTGTCATACCTGCCGTTGAGTTAGTACAATCCCCAAATATTGTTGCTATTATTTCTCAAATATATAGAAGTAATAATGCACAATCCAATATTGGAAGATCTATGAACATCCATTTCAAGCAATAACACTTTTAGACGCAATACATATGCAATTTCGTATCCCCTTTATCTGATATTAACATTTGTACGCTCCATGGAGCTCTCCGATTTGCCATGTAGAGCTTGTACTGTTTGTGTGGGAGAAATCAAGCACTGCAATGGCCCGCATTTGTCAGCAGCCACCAAATAAATTTCCATTGGAGGAAGTGAAATCGATACGTGCGTTCTGTCTTCCGCCCCTTTTAGGGTCCTTGCAGACTCGCCTCCGTGATTTTTTAAGTATGTTAATGTAATTTATTGAACCTCTTACCCTAATCACACACATTGCCTATAATTACATACCTTGACGGCCGCTGGATGTTTAATTGCTAATGCTTTTCCTGGAATTCGTCCTCTAATCCTTGTATATAATTACTCTTAAAAGAGGGAAAAGTGCTTTGCTGCTACTTTGGACTGGCTCCCTGCTTCAAGGGCGAAGAAGTTCAATATGCCTCGTACGCCCTTCTAGAATAGTTACGTGCTCTGTGCTGTTGAAATGGAAGCTCTGTGTGATTGGTGTTACCTCTAAATGGCCTAACTCATACAGTCACACTTCTTCCACAGCGTTTGAACATGACACTGGTGATTATTTCAGGTGCTCGACTGATTGCTGATTGGAAGTTGCTAACATCCAGCAATCAAGATGGAAATGGCAGTTTAAAATGTTAAATGGTTTATTATCGAGGTTCCAGTAGCTTTTGTCTGATGTTGCTCACAAAGGAATTTGTATACATCTCTTACTGACGGGGTAACATTTTTGGGAAGAGCCGCTTATAGATTGACTTTGGTTTCACACCACAGATTTTGTCAACAGAGAATTAATAGCAACGCAAACTCCAGATAGTGTGCTGGAGATTAATCTACAAACCATTCCCCAAATTGCCACTTTATCTGAACAGTAGGGAAGAGATACATTAGCCACACAAAACAACGGCCTATTGAGAGGGAAACGGCTGGGTTTCCGAAGCATACCGAACTCCCCAAGACGTGGATTCACAACACAACGGATTCTCAGTTGTGCATGTTGCTTTTCAGCATTGCTTTGGAGACTCACATAGATTTCAAAGTGATATTACTGTTATTCAGGGCCTTGTCCATAGGAAAGAAACGTTCTAACCAGCTGTTCGGCTAATGATGCTCTTCATAGGAACAGTTTGCTTTCTTAGCTCTCGTTATGCCTTGCTGGCATCATTATCTGTCACAACTGCTAATTGTTTATGTTTACATATTATTATAATTATTGTTTCATTTCTGAAATGGCAGTTAGTGGCACAACACGTGCCTCTGTCTACTTAAAAGCTTACAAGCTGTTTGTAAATAGAAGATGCCTTTGAATTTGCAACTTGTTATTTGACAAAAACAAACAACAATGAATGTGAGAACCAAATAAACAGTAATAAATAAGTTTTTGCAAACAAAATAAATTACACAAATAAGAAGATCAGGAAACATATAATTACTTGTTCAATGATTCTGGAAGCGTTTTAATTGCCATGCACAGCAAAATCTTGCCTACGTGCATCCAGCAGTATTCATGTAATACAATATGCTAATTCCGATGAATGTTTTCAGAAGACAAACGATGCAGGGTTAAAAGACATTTGCTTCTTTCCTGCCTTCCCCATCAGTCCATTCCCCCTGCTGAGAGGCAAACGTACTCCCTCAGTGCTTTCCAAGACTCCTCTCTCAATGTGACTGAAAATGGTAGTGCAACAGAATGGCTAATCTAATGTAATAAACAAAAGAGTGTGCTCCCTGCTGCCTCTGCCATAGACGTCGAGGGAGGTTTTAAATATGTATTCGGATATACTTGCTCGGATTCCTTTGAAAGCTCCCCATATCTGGGGTGGAGGGAGCGCGTGCTCTTCATACCCTGGTGTGTCATGGTTTAAGTCAAATACATATTTTACCAAAATACGTCTGTGACCTTGGAACACCACAATCCAGCCTATCAAAATAATTCGTAAGAAAATCAATACATAGCAAAAATATTTAGTTTACGGTAGACACCCATGGACTATAATAGCATACTTCCTAACGGTTTGCATTAGAGTTGCATGCTAAAAGAATTCTGGACATCGGTCCCCAGTGCTTTCTTTGGCTGCCTGGGCACCAGTTTCCACTCCCTTGCCCTGCCGACATGACACAGATCGATGGCACTCTCCCATCGGTGTCCGGGACTGCCAGATGGCCAGTGGGCTCCAGCCTCCTGACATTCATCAGTGTCTCCGAGTCAGATGCTCCCTCAGCAGTGGTCTGAACCTTGCTTGGAGCAGGGGAGCAGAGACTGGCCCCGCCAGACTACCCCCTGCTCCTCCAGGCAGGAGGACCTGCCTGTAATGAAGCCACCGAGCAGGGCACGATGGCCGGGGACCAGAGGGACATGCGGTCGGTATGGCAGTGCCTTTCAGCACAGCTGTGTGGCGTGTTCCACTGCGCCGTGTGTTAACTGCATTTCACAGAGGACCTGTTTCAGGGGTTAAACATATGCAGCACCATACAAATGAGGTGTTTGACTTTTTCCCCTAATATCCTAGAAATTGTTGTATTTGTGTGTTCTGGTCTCGCTGAACGTAATAACGAAAAGCTGTATTCTATAAAGTCAACACTAGCCGAGAGAAAAGGGCACTCCATAAAAGTACTGACGGATCGTGTGTACAGTACGACAGCGTGAAAGGCACCCTTCTCGATGGATCCATTCACTCGCAGTGCTATCCTGAAAAGGCCGAGCCAGGCAGTCAGCCTGCTAACCACTTCCTCCCTGCAGTCTCCCTAGGGAGTGATGAAGTGCGCTTTGAAGCCACCCACGGAGCCTTGTCCCTTAACCGAGCAGCAATTCACAATAATGGTAGTGACAGAACCAGCGCTTTTCTCAACAGCCAAAGTAAAAGTATTTCTAATGGACCCAACACCACTAAGGTGGGTCCAACAAGCCCCCACAGCACCTCCTAATGGGCCCTGAGCACTGCTGGAAGGGGAAATAAATGTCACAAAAATGTAATTCCACCTCTCATGTGAAGGGCTCTCCCGACTCCCGGTCTCCAACCAACGACATCCTTGCAAACGCTGGATCGTTAGAGGTACCTTCCCCTCAAAAATCCTACCCCCTCCCCAAAAAAGCATCAATAAATTAGTTGTATAAAAATAATGACCATGCATATAATTTATATAGGAATTAAATAAAAAGTATTGTTGATTTACCATCTAATATACCTCCTATGTAGGGAAAACAATAACTGTGGCATACTACAATGGGGTGGCTGGTAGAGAGCGATATCAGAGTAAAACTTTGAACATACAGTAATTATGGGGTAATAAAAAAAAATCTATTCAAATCTTTAAAGTATCAGTAGTGATTCTTAGACGGAGCAGCTTACCCTCTCAAAAGTGCCAGCCCGTTATTTCTACCGAAGCATAAAAAACAAACAGTGGGATGAAACAAGAAGATGTGTACTTGGATCAAATTGATTTCCGTCTTTGTATGAATATCAAGGTTTCATTCTTCTCTATTTTCTCCTCACTCCCCATGGTCGAGTGCATTCACTGGAATTGCTGTTCAGGACAGATAAAAAATTTTTTTGTTTATCGCAATTATTGCCTGAGGACTGTTTGCGATGTGACCGGACTCTCAATGAGGATGGGCGTGCATGAAACAAGAGGATGGAGAAAATATAGTAAAAGCCTCACAACTCGGACTACCATAGAACGTTTTGGGGGGGGACATACCAGGATGTATATATTTCAGAGCTCCCTATTCGAAAGCATACCTAAATTGAATTACGATCTGTCGTTGGTTGTCTGCGATCAATGGCAGAGCATGAACCGAAGACAAATCAAGAGGCGTGAAATCTGCAAAATGGGATTCACTGCCCCTCGGGCAAGCGGAGGAAGACTGTGATTTTAACGAATAATCATTATGATGTTAGGCAGTAATGTGCCATGTGTTCTGAATGCAATTCAAAACATTAGCGAATTTAAAAGTGAAGTTTGATGTTCTGGCCCGTTAGTGATAGTGTGTAGAGGCAATAACAGCAACAGGATACATCCTGCTACAAACCAGCCTAGTGCTCTGAAATTTCCTGTCATGTGTTCCGCTCATTTGCATAATTGTTTAATTAGCAAGCCGAGCGGAACTTCCTGCATGCAAAGCAGAGACGATGAGGGGTGCCTAAGTGGACTTTCTTCACTTTACATGGTCAGGTTAGGCCAATGCCCAGCGGATCCATGTCATCACAAAGCTTTTTTGTTTTCCCTCATACCCATATTCATGAATGATGAATACCGACCGACTTATTCTTTCACCGTCGATTTCCCTGATGAACATATCTATCAGGACACAAAGGCTTATTTTGTATGGACAATGTTAATTAAGAGGTACAACTAAATGAAAATTGCATATCACCTGTTGAGAGGGAAGGCCGAGAGAGAGAACCTAAAGAACGAACCAAAATGTCACCGTTACAAGTGAGCAAAATTGCTATTGTAATTACAAACATGTTCTTCGTGCTATTTAACTCTTCTTTGTAATCGGCCACCTTGTTTCTCCCCAGAGTCGGTAATGAGCTTTTTCCTTTTTTGAAGACTAAACAAGCTGATCATTGTGTCTGAGCTACCTCCAAATGAAGGCAGTCAAAGTGTGGTTTTACCTGATGTCACTGTAGGCGACCTTTTTGTGTTAAAGTGTCATCCTTACCTTTCTACAGTTTGCTCATTGTAATGTCTATGGGAGGATGAAAAATTAGTCCTATTGAAAATTAGAAATTCTTTATAAAATGTGTCTGACGCAGGGGCGTGATCTCCCGCAAAACTGTGAGGTTTTTACCATACGTCACGTGGAAGTGCATCGCTCGATCAGGACGAGATCGCCGCACTTGAACTGTAGTTGTTGATCGTTACATCTGCAGTGACCATGATAATTCTTCATGTCTTCTTAGCGACGGATAGGGAAAATGATTACGGTAAGCAAACCTTAGAGGCAGTCTCATAAGAAACTACTTATGGCTGCTTCCACATTGTCCGCAGCAATTTTCACATAGCTATTTATAACACGTGTACTGGTTGGGTGGGTAAGAATTTGAAGGAGACTCAAATGACCTCATCGACAGTACCATAGAGAGGAGACGAGAGAAAAAGCTCTCGGTTGAATTTGACCTTAGATACGCTTCGTTCCAGGGGCATGCTAAGGTAAAGTGCATCATGCTGCAGTACATAGCAACAAGCTCTTAGTAAAGACAAAAGTGAAACTAAAGCTGGTTGGACAATGGTACATATACCAGGAATAGAAAGGACAATTATCACAGGATATTTTGGTAAATGTAATGCATTTAAGTATACGTTTGTGTATTAAGGATCTCAGGTGTGTTTTTATTGTCAAAATATTTTCAACCTCAATATCAGTGTGTTAGCACAAGTTACAGCTTACAAAGTAGCCAGAACAATGTTCTTAGTGCTAATTGCAAAACTATGGCTGAAAAACCGTCAGACTCAACCATTTTATAAAGAGGCTGTGGCACTGATGGTTACACGATCAGGAATGTTTAAGACCAGGGCTGATCTAATTTGTAAAGGTGGGGGTACTTGTCAGCAATGAGGCCAGTGCAACTTGCCAATGGTGTTTGCCGTTCCTTACTTTCCTATTCTATCCTCCTCCCATTCCTTCCTCAATTCACTTGGCTGTTCCCTGCGGTGACGTCTTGGTGGTGTTATTATAAGTGAGCCCTTTTCAACGAGTGGCTCAGTTGTGTGCTGGGCTGTCATTTTGAAAAGGTACAATAAAGATGTGATGTGGTAAAATACACATGCATGAGATTGAAACCAGCTAAAACTGCAACTGGTTTTAACCAGTTTTGGTCTGACTATCTTTAGAATAGATTATTTTTCGCAGAACAGAGGCATAGGCATCTTGGTATGATGCAAGTAAGAACATTTTGTTATTGTGCACTGGCCAATTTATTTAAATCAACGAATGCAACATGTGCGTTTTGTAAGCTTGCAGAATCACACATTTTGAAATGTATTATGACAAAGTATAGCGTTGGGTTTAATAGCAGATATTGTCATTTGGCTGAGTAATATTCAGGATTGACCTTATTGAACCAATTTCTTTTGTTCATTGCTTTAACTACACACTTCAGGAGATATGAAACTATTCTTCCTGTTGTACCTACATGAATGCTGAATGCTCCATGAATTATATGTTCCTTTTCTTTAGAATAAAGGTTAATAAATATGTCTAGTGGAATACCCTGAATTACTTCATTGTTTTGTGTGCACTGCTAGTGGGAGCTAAATCAAGAGGTTAAGGGAATGTGGATCCTCTCTTCCCCCAAAGGAATGGGAACGGAATTGTGACTGCCATTTTACACTGCTATTTTGGGGATCACTCTGTCAAATGAATGTAAGGGAACTAGATGAAACAGCTAGTGTCTATTTGCCCAGTTTTGCAGGTTGCAGGTGCCGGACCAAGATAGATTTGAGGTGTTTTATTTCTCCATACAGATGCCCGCAGCCACCCATTTTATGCAAACTGGATAACTTAGTAAGCTCTACAGACCTTGTTCTTTACAAATGTCTTTGATAGATGTGCCTTCATTCTCACATATACTGTGTGATATTATGATGAGGATACAAAGTTTCTGCAGCTACATGATGTCATGCTTATTTTAATACTGTGCTTTAATATGAGCCTGGCACTATTATGGTATGCTGTAAACTACATAAAGAACAATATTAAGTGAAGGAAATACAGACTAGCATTAATTTGCTTATAGCACCTTGTCCGTAGTTAATTATATCAGCCACTCTTTTCCTCAAAGAAACTCACTCACTGTCCCGGGAGCAATATTGTACTGGTTACAGGAAAGACAGATGATTTTGGTGTTGGAACACCCTACTATTCAATAGCCTCACTTGAACATTTTAACAGGTAACATTTCAGAAAAAGTTTTTTTCTTTTGTGGGGGAATGAAGTACTGCAAATTTGAACAATGGAATGAAATACAGGTTTAATTATTTTTACTCAATTTATTCTTTCTCTTTGTAAGATAAGTAGGGAGTTCAATCAAGTTGTACCAATGCACTTCAAATTGACTATTTCCAACAAATCATTATAGTATCAATGGGTTGTCCTAGTTTGTATGCGTGCAGACTTCTCTACTTGATTGACAAATTATTTTAAACTTATTTTTGACTCTCTCAACAACAGATACACAGTATGTAAAGCAGAACGTGAAATAAATGCGGCTTCCTGACATTCGTCAACCTGTCAGAGCACAGTGAGCGCTATAGCAACCCTTTCAACTGGAATAAAAAAGAACGTACAGTACTTTATACTACACAATAAAAAATTTGATTTGTTCAAAACTTATCCCTTTGTTAATGTTGAATTTTTTTTACACCTCTTTCTTTATGATGGGGAGATTCTCAGAAATTGTAAAAACAAGTACAGAATAAGTACGAAAAAGTCGGCACATAAGTGACATAACTGGAGTAAACCATAGACTCTGTGTAAAGTGAGAAAGCCATTATTTCACATAAGTTCATCTGCCCGCCTTGAAACTTTTTTAACATATTCAGCCACAACCAAAACCAAATTCAATCATTGTTTGCTCTATTTGAATAAACTTTAAACAAACACATTAGTGCTGTGACATTTAATCAACTAGAGAAAGCCAGTGAATTGTATTGGATTAACAGCTGCATTGTAAGTGGATCCATTTAAGTAAAAAAAGGTATATTTGTGATTCAGTAACTCATTATGCCTGCAGAGTAAAATGGTGGAAGTAGAAAGCATTTTTTTATTCACAGAAATGTATGAACTTACTTGCGTAGCTGAACGTTCATTCAAAAACTGTTCGGAAAATGTTTTCCATATGAACAGTAAACCCGAAGTTGAGCATATTTTTGCATCCACTTTATCCATGAAGAAACCGTTCTCTTGGCTCCAGGCCGGATAAAAATGCCATAAGAATACCACGGAAGACAAGGATGAGATTGTGTCAATGAAATCTGAATGACTAACACAGGCTTCCCTAATCCAACGTCTCTGAGGTGCTTTGTTGGGCTTTGTTCGTACAAAGCCTCAGAGCTGATGGTGGGCCTGAACCATTCTCTAGTGCTCCTTTTCCTCTCCGAGCCTCGGGAAGACCAGAGGCTTTCCCCGGGCCGTTTGCCCGTGCAGAAATGACCTGCGTTGGTTTTCCACTATGGACTGGGAGCGGTGATGTAAGTCAAAACGTTATCTAAATAAACAACCAATGCAAGCCTTTTGTCTTTTCCGTCACATAGTAGTAGATTTAGTGCATTAGCATTGCTAATACTGTTAAGTAAAGGGCTGGTAAGCACCTTTTAGCAAACAGAAGATGTAAGAGTTTTCATGCACAAGTGGCACAAATAACTAATTGTCAGCACCTTCCAGTTTTATAGCCCTGGCATGTTTTTCTGTCTGCTTTTCTCTCTCGTTCTCTCTCTTTCTTCCTCTGCTACCCTCTTTCTTTCCTTCTTTCCATCTTTCCTTCTTTCCTTTTTCCTTCTTTCTTTTTATCTTTCTTTCTTTTTGTATTTCTGTCTAACTGTCTTTCAGTCTTTCCCTCATCCCAAAACACATATATATTTTTTTGCCAGTGTCAAGTTCAACAGTATATTTTCCAATCTCTAGAGTATTAGCCCAGAGCTCCTGCGCAGGCAGAAAGAGAGGGGAATCATGTGATTCAGCCACCATTGTCAACATGTGGCAAACACTGCCCTTGTTTTAATTCTGAATCTAGGTTTAATGATGTTGTGTATTTTAGTGGTCCTAATCTAATACACTTACCCCGTCTAGTTGCAGGAATATGAAGAGTCAATGTTTTTGGCTTGGAAGAAGTAACTTTATTCAGACATACAAGACAAACACAAAAAAGTTCTGCAGAACCCTGGCAGACCCCATGTCTCCCAAAAAATCACTCCCTTCTCTCTCTCTGTTCCCTCTTTTTATGTCTAAACTCCGCCTTGATGGCACGTCTGTTGAACTGTTTTTTGAAGTTACAATTAACTGTTGTTGAACTATTGTTGAACTTACAATTAACAACCCTTCCAAAAACCTCTAGCTTGGCACTTAATCTTCACACACTCCCAGGAACCCATCCTTTCCCATTCCTCCCACCGAGTGTCAACTCATGTTATCTTGTCTGCTTTCCCTTCTTTGAACAATCATAACTCTCTTTGATACAAGGTCCAGTTCTACCACAATCTCAACAAGTGTGTTTTTATCTCCCAGTGTCAAAATAGCAGCTGGCGCTGTGGTGTGCATTGAAAGTGAAATCAAAGGAGATGTAACTATTGGTAAGATACTTAACACATTCCACATTTGAACCGTTCATTCTGAGTGAAGCGTCTCAGTTCTCGTAGCCTTACCAAACATTGACAAAAACTATGAATCAGGGCAAAAAATAAGGTCCACACTGGTTCTGATTATCCTAGCAAATTTTTTTTTGAATGCCAAGCTATAAAAAAAGCAGACGTAAGCACTGATACTTTAAACATTAATCAAGATAATAATAATAATAATAATACATTCAATTTATAAGGCGCCTTTCAAGGCACTCAAGATCGCCGTACAAGATGACTGAATAAGACAAGCATTATTTTTGTTCCTCACAGCATTATAAAGATTATAGTATTGTACTACACGTTTTACTAACTGTTTTAATGTGCTAATGCAAGCCTTAGGTCATTCAAGGTGCATCGTGTCGGTGCCGCTACCCCTTCTTCTTTTCTTTGCTGTCTATTTAGGCCCCAGGACTGTGGTCCACCCCAAAGCCCGCATCATCGCGGAGGGCGGACCGATTGTCATCGGAGAGGGCAATCTCATAGAGGAGCAAGCACTCATCATCAACAGGTATTTAACTTAGTGATGTCCTTCTGTCATGCAACAATGCTGCGTCTCTTCTTCTCGTTCCCTCTTTCACTCTCCCTCCCTTTAATGAATAAATGTCTAAATTTTTTCATCCCTTTAGTTTTCCTTTCACCCCTTTCTTTTGAAATTTGTATTTAATATCCAATGCTTTGCCCTGATCAGCTCATGTTTCTGACCATGATCATGTACACGCACCGTTAACCCGGGCCCCAACAGTTACCCTGAGAACATCACACCAGACTCCGAGGGTTTCGAGCCAAAGACCATGACCATTGGCATCAACAATGTCTTTGAAGTCGGATGTGGTATCCTTTTAACAAATCGTCTGCCGATCAGCCTGCCCCTAAGCGTAAACTGTAACTGTAACAACAAGCAGAGAATTGTTCTACATTTTACTTTATTATTATAATATCATTAGTGTTTTGTCAGTAAGCGTCCTACAGTCTGCCTCTGTACATTGTGTGACTCACTGAGGCTTTCCCTTAACCGTTGTCTTCAGTGTCTCAAGCCTTGAAAATTGGAGACAACAATGTCATAGAATCCAAAGGTGGGGCTTCATAAGCAAATTTAACATTGAACATATTTTGCTTGTTTAGGTTGGTTTAATACTGTATATAAATAAAGTAAATGTTTTTGACCCCATGATCAATCTTTGTAAACATATAAGGAGGTTTTGTTACTGACCATTGAATAGTATGGATCATTCAAAGTGTAGACATGTGTTATTTACACCGCGACCTGATGTCATAACATGTTGTTTCCTGTGCTTCAGCTGACGTGGGGAAAAACGTGATCTTGACCAGTGGCTGCATCATTGGATCCTGCTGCCAGCTCAACACCTGCGAGGTCATTTCTGAGAACACCGTCATCTACGGCTCAGGGTGCATGAGACGCGTACAGACAGAGAGACCTCAGGTGGGTACAGTGTAGTAACATACCACTAGAGAGAGACCTCAGGTAGGGACAGTGTAGTACAATACCACTAGAGAGAGACCTCAGGTAGGTACAGTGTAGTATCATACCACTAGAGAGAGACCTCAGGTAGGGACAGTGTAGTACCATACCACTAGAGACCTCAGGTAGGTGGACTGAAGTACCACAGGGCCGTACTACTGAAGAGAGACATACAAATGAAACTCCAGGTAGATGTTTGGATTTTGACCAAATTAAAAGTTTAACTTTGTTGAGAGTGATCTAGGCATGTCCAGGCCTTTCTCGACTCAGTCCAGATCAAATGTTAAATATAGTCTGCCTTAAATCCTCTTTACCGTCCCCCATGTGCTCTTTAGCCCCAGACTCTTCAACTAGACTTCCTGATGAAGATTCTGCCCAATTATCACCACCTAAAGAAGACAGTGAAAATGGCTACCACGCCAGCGAAAAATTAAACCACTGGACCAAACAAAATATGAAAAGAAAACAATCTCAATGTTATTTGGAAGGCCAATGTGGTTCACTTTGGTATGAATGAAGTTTTTATGGTATGAAGTATGAATGCTAACTATGTAGAAAGTCGTTGGAAGGCCTCTGCACTTGTCTCTCTCCTACTCTCCTGTTTTTTATGCAGCTGTTTGTCATTTCTATTTAAATGCAGTCTCAGGGGACTGACCCAGGGTTACACCAGAAAGTGTTACAATCTCCATAGGAAATGTAAATAAATTCAATTCAAAGTTGGCTGTGGAGTACTTTTGACATAAGGCTGCATTACCTCTCTCTCTCTCTCTGGTCAGACCAAACACAATGACAAAATAAGTATTTTCACTTGTTTTATTAGAAGATATCTTTCCCAAAAGTCTTGAAAAAAGGCATTCTTTCCTAGTCTAAAAAAACACAAAAAAAAACCACTGAGAGCAGATGTTGACGGTTACACCATCTTGATTACAACAAAGTGAAATGCAGCGATGGTCTGAGTGGAGCAAGCAGAGACATCCTCTTCATGTGCCTGTGTTTACCATAAAGCCATTCGGAGTAGGAGCTTCTGGAACAACTGACCGACTGACTGGAAAGGCGAACGGAGCTATTCTCCTACACGTCCTACCTAACAGAGCCCAACCCCCAGATTCTACAGCCTGTTTATCCATAAAGGGCCAGGGCAAGATCCTCTGTGGCATGAGAGACCCACTGCCATAATTCATCTCAGTGGAACCACCATACAGAGGAGGACATGCTACTGTCATCAAAAAGAATAATATATCAACAGTTCAAACGCTTCCGCACCTCCAACACTCAAGGGGAACTCAGGAAAAAGCATAATATTTACACAATGTCATGTTTGTCTGTCATCGTGGCTCTCAGGCTGAATGCTTGCGTAAAAAGCATGAACGTATACTGCAACTGTCCGGGTGTGAGGAGCTGGTAAAGCACCTCTGACCCTTGACCTCTGATAATATAACATCTCAGCGCGGCCCTGGTCCCCTCGCCTTCGTTGACGCTGAGGTGAAAACACAGGCTAGGCACCTGCAATACTGCTTAATACCATCCGTGTACCGCAAGACTAGTAGCTTCAGAGGAAAGGTCACACATACGGTGATTCGGCAGGCTAACACTTAAGAGACACATTGACGTGTCTCCTTTAGTAATCTTTGTATTTAGGGGACATTTCTCCCAAACAGCGTGTTTATATACAACAGTCCCCGGGTCTCTCTCTCCATGACACAGGAAATGGCGAGAGGAAGTGATGTCATTTTTTGGCGGGCACACCCTCAGAGTAGTCCTCCAGGACTCCAGCCAGATGGTCGTTGTGGGTCTTGAAGCGTCTCTTCTTCTGGCCTCCAGGCTTCTTCCTCTTATGAACCGGCAGCTACAGGATGCACAGCAGTCAATCGAAACAAAGGGTGTCACATTCCAAAAATTCCAATATCATCCCCGGATATAAAAACATATGCCTAAATTATGTATGCATTAAAAATTATACACAGTATTTACTGGATTAGCGTAAAAGCATACATTGAACCAGGTGTAAACGTGAGGGGGTTTGAGAGCAGGAGAGAGTAGAAGACACACACCATTTTCTTTGGTCCTGTCTCCTGCATGGAGGTGATGCCCTGTCTCTTCAGGTAGTCCTCAATCTTCTCCTCGTCCACGGCATCCACCGGGACACTGCGCCACAGCTTTTGGAACTCTGGGAACATGGGGATATATCAAGACATACATGTAAGAATATCGACCCTCAACTTCAACATGAAAGTATTCAACTATGAAGATTGCATTAACGTTTAAAATATTAAAATGGCAAAACTGTAATACTCACACGTGCATGGTTACATACATGTGATAGTATGGCAATAGACAAATTGAATTTGAGATGATAGCATCGCCAAAGTTTTCTCACACTTCCTCACAGCTGCCCCTACAGATGAGCGTCTGACATGTCCTGATGGAGTAATAACAATGAAACACTGCCTCTCGCTTCAGGGTGTGTGTGTGTGTGTGTGTGTGTGTGTGTGTGTGTGCTGGTGCTGAGTAAAACAACAGGATTTCATGCTTTCTAGTTTGTGGATGCGTCTGCCATGCAGGCTGTAAACCCTGTATCTAACAGCTATCACCACAGTGATGACTCCTACAGGATGAAGGGATCAAAGACCAGGAAGGATGGCTAAAGAGGGATGGTTGGAAAAGCCATACCTTCGTCCACCACAAACTGGCAGTGTTTGTCGTTGTAGAAGAGGACCTTTTTCTTGTCCGGGCGGGTCACAAAGATGATCTGGTCTCCCAAAGCCTGAAACACAGACAGTCAGAGGTTAAGTTTCCTAAACGGTGACTGTCGCAGCACCAAATAGCCCCAAATGTTGGTCTGTGTTTTACGTTCCACTGATGTTTTCGTAAGAGAGTGTGTGTTAGTGTGTGTGTGCGTGTGTGTGTGTGTGTATGTATGTTTGATGTTTGATTCATTGGTCATGAAGAGAGGGCAAAGCCACTCACACCTCGGTCCCCATTTCTGCTTCATGCGGATGTCCAGCAGCACCACCCTCTGCACCGTCTCACCATCTGTGTGTGTGTGCATGCGTGCGTGTGTGCGCACCTTGATGGCCTTGGCGGAGTTGGGCAGGCCCTCCTCCACGTCGTCCAGCAGGACTCCTCCCAGTCCCACCTGGTCGTGTTTGTCCAGCAGGCGGAGCAGAGCCTTCTTGTCCTTCAGGTGGTACTTGGGCTTGAAGGCGTAGCGCCCGTCCCTCACCTCAATCTTTGGGTTACTGGCTAGAGCCTGGGGGGGTAGAGAGAGAGAGAGACATTTCAGGATAAATGGCTTTAAATGTTTTGTGATGAAGCTCAATTATGAATGGCAAGCTTACACCAACGGACAGACAGACTTACACACACACACACACGCACACACACACACCTCTGTCACAAGCCACTGTTTTTGCTTCATGCCGATGTCCAGTAGTTTGGTCTCGTCCAGGATCTCCTCCAGAGTCAGGTGGTGGGTGTCCCCTCGTTGGTGTCTTGTCTGGGAGAAGGACACACACAAAGACACCATAAGACAGTGACACAGGTGTAAAATAACTTTGAGACAGTAACAACACACACACACACACACACACACACACACACACACACACACACACACACACACACACACACACGGACAGTGGGATAAACAAATATAGACTCGGACACACACACACACACACACACACACACACACACAGAAACAGAAGCCTGCTGAAGACCTGCTGGGACAAACACACCCATACACGAGACACCATGGGACAATGGGACATGGACACACACAGAAAGACATGCTGAGACAGACACACACAGAGAAAGACATGCTGAGACAGACACACACAGAGAAAGACATGCTGGGACAAAAAGACACAAACACAGACATAGACACACAAAGAGCAAGAGAAGCTGGGACGCTGGGACAACGGGACACACACACACGCACGCACGAAATGACAGACATGCTAGGACAGTGGGGCACGCACACACGCACATTCAGGCATGCTTGAGCAGCGACACACACATAGACAGACACACGCAGGGAGAGAAAGACATGCTGCGACAGTTGGGCGCACACACACATACAAGCATGCTGGAACAGCGACACACACACACACACACACATACACTGGGACAGTGGGGGACACACAAAGACCCCATGAGACAACATGACACACTGGCACAGTGGGGGCGCTCTGGGCTGCACTAGTTGAGAAGGTTCTACAAGCCCTGAATGGCTGAGAGCCATGGTCACGTGCGAGCGTGCATTTGAACCAACACCACCAAGTCCCCCCACTGATTCCGTTTTCGAACGGCCCGGGTCTTTATAACAAGTCGAAGTAACAAACTCCTGCAGCCTAACGCAGCACGCCGAGGTCTGAGCCAAGGCCCGCAGGAATCCAAACACCGGCAGAGAGACAAACAACGCAGCTCCGAAACAGAACGCTGGCAGGCGGCGTGGCGCGATGGCGGCCGGCAGAGAGGACAGCTGGAGGGTGAGTCAGCGAACGGTCCGGCTCCCAAGCTGTCGGCCCGCTAAGGAGCCGCGGCGGACCACAGAGGTTGAGGCAGCGCACCCAGAGAGAGAGAGTGACTCACGCGCCCTGGCGACCGCCAACAGGACCGTTTGGTTCAGGAACCCGACATGCATCTCAGAAACAAACCAACAAAAGGGATTCGCTTTAGGAGAACAGATTGCTCCTGGCTGGGGGGTGGGTGTCAAGCGGGGACAGCTGTGAAACACCCAGTTGGAGTAGTGACCTGGTTACCCTCCCCAGCGGCTAGTCCACGGGGAAAACCACGGGTGAGAGGTGGGAACCATGGTGCTCGGCAGCCGTACCTTCATGTAGTTGACTATCTTGGCCAGGCAGCCAAACTTGTAGCCAGAGCTGCCGGTCAGGGCCTTGAGGTTGAAGTTGCCATTGCTGGAGTCTGCGGAGGGGAGAGGAAAGAGGGGAGGTTAGTCATCGTCACAGAGCTGCACTAGGACGGTGGTGCTCTGCGTGAGCTCACTCTCCCCCAACGGGACACGCAGTGAGCCTGTGTCGGCGGCATGGCTGTGCTAACGGAGGTGGAGCGCCTCAAAGCGCAACGTTCGGTGAGGCACACGTCGCCATGCAGCCACGGCACAATGACATTGTGAAGTGACCCCGCCCACGCCCCCGGTGAGCCGGACGAGATCAAATGTGGACCCAATGAGAGGGGCTAGGTGAGGATGGAGGAGAGGCCGCCGCAGGTCTGAAGTGACCAGCTCCCCCCTCCCCCTCCGGACGGGCCTGTGGAGCCGCGCCCTCAGAGCTGACTCCAGATCAGAGCTCAGACAGCACGTCGTGTTCTCAAAGACACAACACTGGAGGCCAGCCAATCAGAGCGGCCCCGTCCCTGTGCCTTGTGAATGATTCAGGACGTGGGCGGGAGCTGCTGTTGCCGCGAGCGCAGCAAAAGGAGGGGGAGGGGGGCTGGTGGGGGGGCGGGACATTCACCCTGTGTGAGGAGCTGAGAGGGCAGTCAGCCAATGGTGACCGGAGAGGGGCTCAAAGCAGCCAATGGGAGACAGTGGATTTGGAGCCGTGTGTGGTTGAGGCGAGCAGAGCTGCAGGGAGTGGCATATGGGATGGAGAGAGAGAGAGAGAGAGGGAGGGAGGGAGAGGGATAACGAGACAGAGAAAGAAAGAGAGCCAGAGAGGAGAGCATCCTTCACGTGCGTCCACTTGAAACGGAAAAGACAGGTGAGTCTGCATGTTTAACTATCTCTCTCACACACACACACGCGCATGCATGCATGCACGCACAGACACACAGGGAGACTGTACGTGTTTCTGTTGATGATAATTGATTCCAGGCATGCTGCCATACAGCTTGCATTCGATTCTTGCATTTCTCTAAAAGTGTGTGTTTGGACTGTGTTGATGCTATTAATATCTCAAACCGTAAGCTGCATGCGTACCCACTCTATAAACAAACAGACAGAAACGTCTTGAGAGTAGCAGACAGGTTTTTCGCTCTGCTAGGGATGCAGTGACTCACTAAGGGTTCCATTACTGATGGACCTGAGACTGGCAGCCCCCTCATTCACCAGCTACAGTGAGCCAAGCCCCGTCACACACTAGTGCCCGGGCATGGCTGTGTAGGCTACGCATACAGTAGGCTTCTGCCTCAGTGTGTGCGCGTGCGTGCGTGCGTGCGTTTGAAGGTCCCTGGCGGACCACGCACAATGCAGCTCCCCAGAGAATCAATGCAGGACGGACAGCTGAAAGCAGTCAGCCAGCTACATTAGGGCTGAATGAGCATGAGTGTGCGAGTGAGAGAGAGAGAGTGTGAGAGAGTGTGTGTGTGTGTGTGTGTGTGTGTGTGCAAAGCTAGTGCAGAGGGGCTAAGCGGAGGCCTCCCTGGGGTACTAGGGGTGTGGGGGTCACAAAGTGTCTGTCCTCCTAGTGAAGGGGGGGGGGGGGGGGCGGGTTGGGCACAAAGTGTCTGGTGTCTGTCCTAGTGAAGAAGGGGGGGGGGGGTTAACCCAGACCCAGTGGGGAAGGAAGGTTCACTCTCTAACACCAGAGTAGTGCAGGAGGACAGAGAGAGGCAGGTCTGGAGAGCAGCGAGAGAGGAGCAGGTTGGCGTTTGCTATGGCTGTTGTCATGGCAACGAGTGAGAAAGTGATGGCTGCCAATCAGCATGGGTCAACAGACAGGCGTCGAGCGGGAAGGGGGAGGTTGGGTCACTTTGGAAAAATGCAGGAAAAACACCCAACCACACACAGGCACATACACACACAGCAGAAGACGGCACTTTGCTCCAGTAACCGAATTATCGGCACACAGGAAGCATGATTCAGTGAGATGGAGTCCGGGAATAGTCGCTCTTTGATGTCTGGATAGTCTTTCTTCACAATACCCTAAGTCCCTTAAAGCTGGACCGGCCAGTACCACTAGCCCACCATCCAAAGCAGGCTAGCATTACTCATCATTCAGCCTTATCGTGTGTGTCCTCCTTCATATTAGAACTGACCCTGACACTTCAGCCATCGACAGGGATGCATCAAACGCACCTAATAACGGCCAGCCAGTGATGATATTGGCACTAACTACATACAGCAGAAGCATCCTCTCTGGTTGGGTTGTTTCTAAGTACCAGAGGGTGGCACTGTCTCTGGAATATATTCTATCTGGATGGGTTGTTTCTAAGCACCAGAGGGTGGCACTGACTCTGGAATACATCCTATCTGGATGGGTTGTTTGTGATCCACAGAGGGTGCTGACTGGTAAAATAAAGACACCAGAGCTGAAACATGGCCCCCGTTAGGGATCACTTTACAAAATGACACAAAAGCACTGAAGCTGCTCCATCAAAGCAGAGTGCTGCTTGTGTAACACTAGCCAGCACCACACACACACACACACACGCACACGCACACGCACACACACACACACACACACACACCAGAGTGGGTATTAAAAGGGGGGAGAAACAGAAAACGGGGGGAGAGTCAGAGGAGAACAGAGACTGTGGCACAGCTTAACCTCCACTCTAGCTTAGATAAGAGCAGTGGACCGAGGTGTTTGAGGCAGAGATTCAGGTCAGGTGGTCTGTTGCTTGGTTATATATGTGCACTTTGAGGGTGACTCGGTTTCCTGTCTGCCTCGTCTTCCTCCTCCTCCCTCGCTCACTCCAAAGCCTGCTGAACCAAAATGGGTCGCTAGACCTTTTAGGCGCCCTGGGGGCCGCGTTGGCAAGCCTGTGCACTTGTGTCTGTTTCTACGTACGCGTGTGTGTATGTGTCCGGTTTGAGAGAGAGTGTGTGTCCAGTTGGTTTGGGATGACACATCTAGGCCAGGAGCCCAGGCATCTCCTCTACCCTACAGCACTCCACCAGTCTCTCCACTTCTCCTGTCCTCTCGTCCCTCCTCCTCCACCTTGAATTAGCCATGAACCGATGATTGAATACTGTTCTGACTCCCTCCGCAATGCAGGAGATCAAAACAATAACAGTCCCTCTGATTCCACCTCTGTTTCCTTCCTTCCCTCCCTCTCTCAGACAGAACATGAACCACTCCACCACCACCACCACCGTCAGCCCCAGCGGCTGGCACAACCACACGGCACCCCTCCCCCAGGTGTCCCTGCAGGTGCAGGAGGTGTACCCCTTCCACGACGGCTGGAACGTGGCCTGCTTCGTGGTCCTGCTCCTCTTCATCCTCACCATCATGTCCCTGGCGGCGCTGGCCCTGCTCTACGAGCTGCTGGACTGCGGCTGCTGCGCCAAGGGGAAGACCCACCGGCAGCTTCAGGAGGAGGGGGGCGCCGCCGCCGGCTTTGGCCGGCTGATGAGCAGCCTCCGCGGGCCGCCACACAGCCAGGAGGTGGTTTAGTCGGACAGCGAGCCCGTGACCTATGACCTCCTGAACTGAACTGACCGTCAAAGGACTGAGGGCGCTCTCGTGTGTGAGCGAATGTGTGTGTGTGTTTGTTTTTCGCGCTGAGAGAGGAAATTGCTTGATCAATAATGTGAAGAGTAACAAGGCCTAGCAAACGCACAGACACATGGGAGAGTAGGACAAACAAAGCTAAGGGGTTAACAATATCATTGGGTCGCCATCATTCTCCCCGTCACTACGGCAACAGAGAGAGCCCAGCAACCAACCACATCGGACGGGGCGCCAGCAGCAAGCCACCGAGCAAGCAGGACCCAGCCAATCACAAGGCCGAGCGGAAAGATGGAAACTAGGGCACTGGCAATACAGAGGCTTCATTTTGAAGATTTGGCAGATGCTACCAAGCAAAGCTGTGTTTAGTGCGAGTCACTGTTGTGTTGTGTTGCTGCTTGTAGTGAGCACTTTGTTTCATTTCACTTGCCTTAAACTCGATCAATAAAACGTGCTTCTATGGAACGTGTCTCTAAGGTGATGGTCGATTGAAACCCAAATCAAAGTCACACTCCTAATGTATCTAATGTTGGCTGTACCACGCACACTGCCCCTTTAATAGTAAAGGCCTTCTTCCTGTCAAGAACTCTAAAGTTTGAGTCATTAAAGACGTGTCAATAAAAGATCAAAAGCTTTTCTGAAAGATTTCCTGAACAATAAAGGAATAATAATCACAGAGCCATGCGTTTACTTTTTTTTCCCCAATGAGAGCCCTGCCTGTGTTGTTGAATAGCTGATAGAACGTCACAAAAAGAAGCTCCGTCAACTAAAGCTAAGCAGTGGGCGAGACCACACATCTACTGAATCAACAATCCCCTGAGTGTCTGGCCAGAGAGCCCTCTAAAAAGAAACTCTCCAGCTGTATTGGTCTGCATTCTACTCCGTTCCTTGGCACTGCACTTAATTGAAAGCTCTCGGCTAACAACACACAATGCAGCTTCCCAGGGAAATCAACACAGGATTGACAGCTGAAAGCCGCCGGCCAGATGCATGGAGGGAATGTGCCCTGATACATCAGCTTTGACATCGAGATAACGACGGCAACATCCGTACTTCAACACCTAAAATATAATCTGAGATGTGAACTACGACAGCTGATTGGTCACAACCGACACTGTATTACATAGATTAACATGTGACTGCAGGGTATAACATAAACCCTGTTTCTCTTACTGAGTTTGGCATGCATTCGTTTGTCTTGCTCCATGCAGCACTACTAGCATCACTTCTTTAACTAAGAATCAGATAACCATCCCTCTTTTCAAAGAAAACGGCACCTTGGGTACATGCTGCACAATGCCAAAACCATGTTTTACTTACCGGCACCGTGTTTAGAACTCGACGAACTCTCCCTATCAACTTTGGCCTTTTTCTTCTTCGATGAGCTAGAGTCAGAGGCCGCGGATCTCTTCTCTACAGCGGGAGTGGACAGAGCCCTCTTCTTAAACTGCTCCCTTTCCCGCAGCAGGGCTGGGTCCATGTTGACTGCAGGCGAACATAAACCACAGAAACACATAACTATTACACAGTTGGGAAAATGTAAGTAATTAAATATGCTCGACGGGGATATTTGGCATAAATTGTCATATCATTGACTGATGTCTTCGCATGTCGTTTTCAGGGACGAAATAAATTACCATGAAAGGAAACCGCACAGTTGAAGTACAGGTGACTATGCAATTGTTACGTAACCTTTAGTTTTATCTTATTAATGTCTAAGTTAACTAAGTTGTTACTGTGAGCAACAGTAAGCTAACAATAGATATTCCACGTTAGCAAGCCGAACTGTAAGACAACATGTGTTAGCTGGAAGGCTACAGATGTAAAACAATAGCTAAGAATATACCTTGTATTTTGTAGTTTCTCCTTTGTAATTTTGTATAATTAGACAGACTTCGTTGAAAAGTATTCTTTTACTTTAGCCTATAGCTAGCTAACCATAAATATGTACATCAACATCACAGTTCTGAGTGAACTTCCGCTCCTTGTTCGATTGTTTAGAGCTCGATAGATACTGACTGCGCAGGGCTGGTTTAGAAAGTCCATCGGTTGTGTGCCCCCTACTGTACGGATATGTTAACTACTCAGCAGCGTCTAGGGGTTTGCGGGTGGAGCGCATACAATCATGTGTACAAATCATTTATTCAACGTTTTTTTTCTTTTCTTTTTAAAGTTTCAGCCAAATGGAATGAATTCGTTTATAAAAAAAACTGTTCTTGTAGTTAGCTACGACAGCAACACCATGAATTAAGCGCAGGGTGACAACACTTGTGCCGCTAGTGCCACTGTTATTACTATCATGATTTTACCTAAAGTAAGGGATTTGATCGAAGTCCCAGTGATTATGCTATGTTCCCGAAATCTGCCCAATTATGTATGCCGACAGACATTTGAAAAGGTGAAAAGATATAATAATAATAATAATAATAATAATAATAATAATAATAATAATAATAATAATAAATTGTCACGTCAGGCCCCACCACCCCAGGACAGCCAACCGCGCAATCGCTGTAACCACATCTCCAGCGCCCGATGGACCCATTCAAACCTTTGCTGGCTTGCAACTGTCTTGTTGTCCAATTCGGTGCAATATTTACTGACTGTGAGCTGTGAAAATTGAAGAGTGCAGACATGTATGCAATATTTAGCATGCAGTGGAATTCACTATTGATGCAACTGATAAGAAATGTGCTGGAGGCCACCGTCTGCATTCTAAATGACAATGTTCTTAACATTAATGAATGACCTTAAATAAATATAACTTGTAACATTGGATGCCACTTTTACAGCCAGAGTTACTCAATGCTTCGAATTGTCCGGCAATCAGTGTGTTAATGATCAGTGTTTGAATTCATTTAAGGATTAAAAAGGAAAAGAAAAAGAAATCCCAAGGGCCCCTTGCAATTATGCCAACTGACATTCAACACAATGCTGCTCACCTTGTTCAATTGGGACAAGGGCTGGTTTATAGGTAGGGGTATGAAGTATGGGGAGACAAGGCTGCTGAGCCTGTAGTTGCACCTGTTTGGCCTGGCTGGTGGAGCAACGTTAATGCATCAGCTGTCTGGCTATTTGTTAATGTTAAAGGCTAAAGCCGTCAGCTCCCCCATATTGCTCACTGATCATGTATCTGCATGGCGGAAGCAGTCACATTTCAGCAATATTTATGGGCCATCATATGTGTCCTTAAAGGAAACAGAGTATTATTGTACAGTATAACAGGAGTATTTTATACTTCAAATACAATTACTTTACCCAGAAAGACAAAAACAAATAGGAAGTGAAAAACATATCTACATAGAAACATTCAGAAACTTTACAGAAACAGAAAGATTTTATGCTGTAACCATGTATCATTTTTGTTACTTTGAAAACCTTTTACATATTTGACCAAAGTCTGTGATTACTTTTTAAGACTCTTGGACTTGAGAAAGAACACTAAAAAGCTTTTACTCAATGTGCAGAGAATAAACAAGATTACTACAAGAGATGTGCTGCTTACGATATGTAAGGTGACCTTCAGTGTCTCGAAAGGAACCCACAAAGAAAAAATATTATTATTATTATCATTATTGTTAATAACCCAGTGTCCATCTATACCTTTTATATATTGAGGGTGTCTGGAGTACATGTCTTCCTCTCATTGGCCTAACGCAGAGCTAAGATGATGCATGCCCCTAACAGTTATACAAGGCCCTCACAGTTATACAAGGCCCTCATCGTTATGCAAGACGTTATTATTTATACAGGACCCATCAGATACGTTTCTTAGAGCCTGTAGATATTCACTGACTTAACCCTTCCACACACTTAATACACCTTTCAAACTTTTAATTTGAATTTTCTCTATGTATGAACTGTACTGTACAAATGTTTTAGGCAGGGGTTGCGTTTTGACGCTGAGGGGTGGTCACCCCAAATGTTGATTTGAGACAGATTTGCTTTTCCCTCACTTTGAGTTTTATGAGCTGATGAAAAATTAAACAATTGCCATTTAGAAATGTATGTTATTTTTTACTTTAAAGACTTCACACCTGCTAAAAACGTTTGCAGTACTTTGTTTGTATGGAAAGCACAACAATCTAAATCCAAATAATGTCCATCCATCTATCCATTATCAACACCGCTTATCCTATACACGAGGGCTGGAGCCAATCCAAACCGACTTTGGGCGAGAGGCGGGGTACACCCTGGACAGATCGCCAGTCCATCGCAGGGCTAACACATAGACAGACAACTCACACACACATTCACACTATTATATTATATATATAGTATATATATACATATATATATACTATATATACTATGGACAATTTTAGAATCACCAAAGAACCTACATGTTTTTGGACTGTGGGAGGAAACCCACGCTAACACAGAGAAAACATGCAAACTCCACACAGAAAAGCCCTCAGGTGGGGATCAAACCCAGGACCTTCTTACTGTGAGGCAACAGTGCTAACCACTGCGCCACCGTGCCACCCCTAATAGTAATATTATTATTATTATTGTTATGGGGCGGAGCAGTGGTTAGCACTGTCGCCTAACCGCAAGAAGGTTATCGGTTTGAATTTGTGGGCTGAAGCCTTTCTGTGTGGAATTTGAAGATTATGGGCATTCTGTTAGTTAGACGATTCTCTTTAACAGGCTTGAATTGTATTTTCATTTTAAGAACGAGTTGTGTATTCTTTTAAAAGTTAGAGACTTTTTGCTGCTCCATTTTTAACTGTGTTGGATTATTGGGGTCTTGTGTATTTACTTGCCTCTGAAAAGGCCCTGCACATGATTGTCACAGCATAGAATACTTCTCTTAGATTCATTACATACTGTAATAAAGCCTGGACTCCCCACTGTGAGCTTTACTCCCGGGTAGGATGGCCTTCCCTGGTGAACTGCAGGCAAACACACTGGTACACATTCATATACAGTACAAAATGTATTAAATTCATTTTTTTTTTCTTGAAATTCTACACACAACAATTTGAAATTCCTCTTGGCAGCACCTCTCAAGCTCCATCAGGGTTAGATGGGAAGCGTCTGTGCACTGCCATTTTCAGATCTCTCCAGACAGGTTCAATGGATTCAGGTTTAGGCACTGGCTAGGCCACTCAAGGACATTCACAGTGTAGTCCTGAAGCCACTCCTTTGATATCTTGACCGTGTGCTTAGGGTGGTTGTCCTGCTGAAAGACCTCCCTGACTAAGGCCCTTTCCCCCTGAATGCTCAGTTTAGGTGGACGGCCAGCTCTAGTAAGAGTCCTGGGGTTTCCAAACCTCGTCCATTTACAGATGATATTTCCGTACCCTTACCTAAATTTGTGCCTCGAGGCAATCCTGTCTCGGAGGTCTACAGACAATTCCTTTGATTTCATGCTTGGTTTGTTCTCTGACATACACTGTCAACTGTAGGGCCTTATATAAACAGGTGTGTGCCTTTCCTAATCATGTCCAATCAACTGAATTGACCACAGGGGGACTCCAATTACGCTGTAGAAACATCTA
>JAVQJS010063567.1:0-14644 GCA_036024795.1 Galaxias rostratus | reverse complement strand
AGAACTGTTGTTGTTGTCTTTGTTATTCTCTTGTCTGTCTACTTGTTTCTCCATCTTTATAGTTAATTTTTTTGTCCTGTAATTATGTTTATATTGTGAAGCGTCTTTGGGTGTCAGAAAAGCGCTATATAAATAAAATAAATAAATAATAAAAATAAATGTACTTTGTTGCCTTATCATCATTAGGTAACCCTAACATTATATGTCTGCTAGTCTGGGACAAAATTACTTGTCAGTGTTAGCCGCGATTGCTGACGCTGTCTTGCCAGCCATGATTAAGCACAGCAAGACAGCGTCAGCAATCGCAGCTAACACTGACAAGTAATTTTTGCTAGTTACAAAATAGTCAGACACAGAAGAAAACAGTTAAATTGTTACACCAATAAAAACACTGACTTACTTATCCACTGTCAAAGCCCATTTTCTTGAAAGTTTCCTCTTTGCACAGGAAAAAATTGGCCATGCAGAGAATGCTTGGTTTGAAGATGTCTTTCCAATGTATTCATTTTTAAGCTCTCATTACTGAGCACCTCCCCACATAAAACACATTGAGGCCTCTTCTCTGCATTTCGAACAACTTTGGTGAAGCCAACATTTGTAAAGCAATCCTGATATTTTCTTTTCAACATGAATGCGCGTTCAAGTTGGAGGGAATCACAGAAGTTACACTGGACGTTAGCGCAAGAGCGCGAACACGTTTTTAGGTGTAGGCTCGCACTTAAATTGAGCGTGATGTGTGTCTGTGGTGGGGGGGGGGGGCGGTGGTGGTGGGGGGGATTAACAGTCCCGACAGGCACATCGCATCTGGACTAAGCAGCCCCAGCGCAGCTAAAAAAACAAAACATCTATTCTAATTAAGAAAATTATACCACATGTCATAGCGTTATTGCACACTTTAATCTGTCAATTGGCGACCCAATAAAAACGAGTCCGGGACCCAAAGTTTGGGAAACACTGGTGTAGAAGATGTAGCATTTTACAGTTTGAAATTTGGATCACTTGTGATAGTGGCAGTGAGGTAATTTGGGGACGTTGTGGCTTTGGGAATAGCAGTTACCAGTACTGACCAGGTGGCAACATTTTAAGTCTAAGGCATACAGTAGCACATTGTGACGTATCGCAGTTCTTAGACTGACCGCCGTAGCGCACAGAGCTGAGGCTGGACGATTTGGGGAAAATATCTAATTGTGATTTTGCTTACAGATATTGTGATATGATTTGATATATATATATATATCAGAGAAAAGGAGAGAGAACGATTTTTATTTTTAGAGAGTGAGGGAGCAAAGGGAAGGGACAACTGCGTGCTCTAACCTGGGATTACTCTGAATAGAATGCATGGGACTATGACAGTTTAATAGATTTTTATAGATTTCTCATGTTTTTCTTGATGGTCTGAATTGGTTTCTAGATTTGTTGCTATTTGCCTTCTAGAAATAAAGCAATCTAAAAAATTGCAACATATAGCAAAATACATTAAATTAACCCCCCAAAAAATTGGGTTTCATGTCCTTGTTGTTGGTGGGTGTTTACATAGCCGCATTACGCCACTTCTGATTGGTGAGCATGACTTCTACATGAACAGCACGGCAGTTCTGATTGGTAAGCATGACTGTCAAATGAGGATGGCTTGTTTTTCTATAAACATTGACCTTTTAAACCCCTATTAGACAAGATAACTTTTCACAATTTTCTAATTGCGTTGTCTGAAATTGATTAATTGTTGAGCCCTACTTGGGACCTGCCCCTTCAGCACAGGTGGACTGTAGTCCTTTCCCTGTTGGTTGACAGGTTGCATAGCTGCTAAATTGGCAGTGCAGCTTCATCAAAATGTATTGCTGAAACATTTGATGAAGTACTACCGTTTACTTTCACTTTAAACAAGGTCAGGCTTTCTCCGACAATGCATTCCACATAACCCTGCCATAGTTCAAGAAATATCGTTTTATGATAGACCTTTTAGCATTAATTCCTAGGTTAGCTTTAATACACCATCGTTATTTCTGACTGGTGTTCGGCGTAATAACCAAGACTGTCAACATACAAATGTAACAACATGCAAATACGTATATCATTTACGCTAGATGGTGGCATACACCATTCATTTATATATCTCAATAGTAAAAATCTATGAAAGAAAAAGTAGAACACGTGAACCGATCACAGCTATATACATCCACACTATACTGTATTATGCCAGACAGGTGTGCACAAGAAGGAAATCTATCGATTCAAAACTGCGGCCTTGCTTAAAGTCGACATAATAAGTAGAAGAAAATTATGACTATCGTTTGAATAGTAAGTGTCATCCCTGACCCTTTTTCTTTAATACACCCAATTCCCTTTCTCTTGCAGTCTCCCACTGTTTTTCCGCTCAGTTTCATATTTGAGAGCTGATTTATAGACTGGAAAGAATCAGCTGTACCCCTTTAGTGATATCAAGTTAAATCACAGTTTTGTAAAAGGACAACTAACAACTCAAGATCTTCAAGTTCAACAGACATTTATTATGTAGGAATGGTTCAATGACCTGAAATTATGTAGTCCTAAAGAAAAATTATCTGAACTTAAGGACCCATTCCATAACAAGCATTCAGTTTAATTACATTTTATGTAACGTTGGGTAAGTTTATACTTGTCTATACTACACAATTTACCTGTCATGTTCCAAAACCTGTTTTTTACATCAGATTTTTGTTTAAAATAACAATGTTAGATGCAGGTTGTTTTGTAGAAATTAGTCTAGATATGGTTGCTTTGAGGTTAATACAGAAAATTAATGAAACAAATGGAAATACACATGTATAGCAGGATATGGGAACACTGTCAGGAAACACTACGCTAACAGGCTTATCCATAATACTGACTCTTAATTCATAATAGAGCTTAATCCATGAAAACGAACAAGTGTTGGAACTCAAGAAGGGAAGAGGCTGTGGTGACAAATAAATCAATGATTTACAACAAAATGACTTTACCTGGCAAGAAAAATAAGAAAAGGGGTAGCAGTGAGTATTGCAGTGACAAATAAGACATTGAGTTAGGCAATTCATGTCAGGTGTTGGATAATGGGCTGTTAACTGTATTGCTCACCTATTTCCCAAGTAATTTTGTCATCTCAAACTAACTCCACAAATTAGAGCCATAATTTGTGAACCTGTCAAATATGGAATGGAATATATACGTGTGGAATGCATTATCCAATTTGTTGGCAATAGTTGAATTGCACTGCTCCTACACAAATGGGCACCATTACATGTTCTACTTGCTGCTTGTTTGCCAATTGTTTTTGTTTCATACAAACATTTCTGTGTCTGTGTTCTGCGAGTCAGTCTCTTGTCTGAGGACTTTATCAAGACTCCTACCGGCGACTTCTTTGTCAAGAGCTCTGTGAGGAAGGGCCTTTTACCCGAAATCCTGGAGAACCTGCTGTCTGCAAGAAAAAGGTTAATGATACAAAATGTATCTTATATGTTAAATAATTTGTTAAGCAGTGTTTCGTTGCAATGTAATGGTTTGTAAAATCCGGTATGCAATCCGGTGATATTATGCAGGGGTTGATAACTGTCCGTTAACGCCAAACATTGCAGGTGAATAGAATAAAAACAATGAACTCCGAGGTCATCATGAAACTTCCCCAGTTGATTACTTACATTAAGAATGATTGTTTGAATTTCTTTGTTTCAATAAGAGAATTATGCATTATCAGATTAAATATACACACATTTGCATCTACCCATACTCTCAACAAAGCCACATACAAAATTATGAATTCCGTTGACATACTTGAGTCAAAAGCTTTTACAAGTCTATTCGAGCATTTGAACTGGTGAATAAAAGGTCATGAGTTACAGCCGACTTGGAAACACCACCGCTATTGGGTCCTTGAGCAAGCCACTTAATCTTAAATTGCTCCAAGTTGACCACCCCTTCATTGAGAGCCACTTTGGAAAATAGCTTCCGCTAAATTACTCTAGATTATTTAAATGTCTTTTTATCAAACCACGAATCAGAAAATACAAAAGCATAACCATTAAAAACTATCTATGCCATGTTTTTAGGAATAGAATGTTATATACATGAAGCTATAAATGATATGTACAAACCCTTTTCAAAAGGCCTTCAGAATATAAATAGGAATACATGCAGGTGCTACTGAAGTGGAGAGTCTTGACTAGAATATTAGGGGATTTTTTTTTTTTATTACTGTCACAGAAAAACGACACCAGCCAATGAGATATAGTGTTTACATTTAAAACTACCTTTGTAATAATGAGTTGCTGAAACAAATTCAATTACAATTGAACACGCTTGCTAGAGATTGGATGCATTTGGTTTGGGAAGTCCAGAAAATACTCTAGGTGTGTATACACATTCAGCTGTGATAGGCTGCTTTCTTCAGGAAAATAGTCCACGTGAATTCAGATTTTTTTTCCATAGAGATAATTTTCCCTTGCGTATAAAATACCTTCTGTCTGCTCAACATTTGTTTTAAAAGTATATGTTGCATGCGTTCATTGTTTGGACTGCAGTTATCAACTTGACTTCCCTGCTCAAATGCGTTGTGATGTATTGCAGTTATTTGAGTGACCACGCTGCCTACCCGTAAAGGGACAAGTGGACTGCGGTCCTAACCCTGTCTGTTGACAAGGGAGCTTATTTACGCTAGATCAGTAGTGCCTCTTCATCGTTACACAATTTTACGATGATGTAGCTCACTACCGTTTGGTTTTATTTTCAACAAGGTCAGGCTTTCACGGACAATGCTTTAATGTATTTAAAAGTATGCATTTAGTTCAAAACAGGGTAGCGCATGAGCAGTAATTTCTTCTTGTCAAAATGGACTTCCTCATACTATTCAACTGAGGTAGCACATCTGGAGGGGAGGCTCAATTTTCAGTTGTATTTGATCATATGTGCTACAGGAAAGCCTAACTATAAATTGCTGTCTCAAGCATTGATTGTTTTACGTTTTAAAAATTCACTTAATACCAATTCCCCTTGCCTTCTTGCATCTTTCTTATTTGATGGGTTTTTTTCTGCTCAGAGTCTGTGTATGTCCGCAATTTGTAGCAAACCAAGCCATTTTAGTAAAATAATCCCATGCTAACGTGTTACCATGTCAGAGCTCCAAATCCAGCTAAAACCCTGTCATCCAAGGTCACAGTAAATATACACTACCGTTTAAAAGTTTGCGTTCACTTAAAAATTTACATATTTTTTAAAACAGTTTAGCTGGTTAGGAATGCAATAAAACCGACCTTCCTTTGAGCAGGTTGAAAATCTGGAGCATCACATTTGTGGGGTCGATTAAACCCTCAAAATAGCCAGAAAACTAGAACTTTCATGCGGAACTGTGCAGTCTATTCCTTTTCTTAGAAATGAAGGCTAGTCCATGCGAGAAATTGCCAAGAAACTCAAGATTTCCTACACCGGTGTGTACTACTCCCTTCAGCGAACAGCACAAACAGGCTCTAACCAGAGTAGAAAGAGATGTTGGAGGCCCAGCTGCACAACTAAGCAAGAAGATAAGTACATTAAAGTCTCTAGTTTGAGAAATAGACCCCTCACAGAACCTCAACAGACAGCTTCATTAAATAGTACCTGCAAAACGCCAGTGTCAACACCTACAGTGAAAAGGCGACTCCGGGATGCTGGCCTTCAGGGCAGAGTGGCAAAGAAAAATACTGAGACTACCCAATAAAAGAAAAGGATTAATATGGGCAAAGGAACACAGACATTGGACAGAGGAAGATAGGAAAAAGTGTTATGGACGGACAAATCGAAGTTTGAGGTGTTTGGATCACACAGAAGAAAATTTTTGAGACCCAGAACAACAGGCAAAGATGCTGGAAGAGAGTGCCTGACGCCATCTATCAAGCAAGTTGGGGTAACGTTATAGTCTCGGGTTGCTTTGGTGCTGGTAAGGGAGGAGATTTGTTCAGGGTTTAAGGGATTTTGATTAAGGAAGGCTATCACTTCATTTTGTAACGCCATGCCATACCCTGTGGACAGTGCTTGATTGGAGCCAATTTCATCCTACAACAGGACAATGACCCAAAGCACACCTCCAAATTGTGCAAGAACTATTTAGAGAAGAAGTAGGCAGCTGGTATTCTATCTGTAATGGAGTGGCCAGCTCAGTCACCAGATCTAAACCCCATTGGGCTGTCGTGTGACCGTATGGTTTGCAAGAAGTGTCCACCCAGCCAGTCCAACTTGTTGGGAGGGGCTTCTAGAAGCAAAGGTGTGAACTTTCTCCATATTACCTCAACAGATTAACAGATAGAATCCCAAAGGTCTGCAATGCTGTAATTGCAAATGGAGGATCTTTGACGAAAGCCATTTTTGAGGGAAAAATGATTATTTCTAACTTTTTCAGTGTCTTGACTATATTTTCTATTTATTTTGCAACTCATGGTCGTAAATAAAAGTGACTTTTCATGGAAAACAAAGAATTGTCTGGGTGATCCCAAACTTTTTAACGGTTGTGTATATTATATGATTGATTTGATTGGATTATGGAAACTTAACGTTACGTGTCATAGTGCTTGCTCTGGCTTTGGAAGCAGTAGTGCTCACCTCAGAGTCCTGCTACTAACTTAATCATTCAGTTTAAGCAGACTGCATTGCATTAGCTAGTTACGGTTAACATTAGTCATTGCCCTCTTGTTGTGACTACATTACATCAACTTTAGATTGTGGTATATGCCAGTGAAATCTCTCCCGCCATTAATTTCAAGGAAGGAATCTATTAAATCATGCCTGCGGGCTTTCATAAGGTGCCAAAAATATGCCTATACAACAGTACGTGCTGCAGCTGACAATACATCACAGAAATATTTTAGTAATAGTTTAATTTTAGCATCTGATTATTTGATATAGTCATTGAATAATCAAAAAAGAACTGCTTTGGCTTTATTAAAATATCCTAGTTCTTGCTATTTTTTATTTTTTGTATCAGACTTTTTTTTTATATCCACTTTGTGATAGCTGTCCGTTTTTATTTCTATACTACTACATTACGGAATAAACAATGTGTAATTTTCATAGCTATTAAGCATTTTCTAAGGTCTATTTTGTCACTATTGAAGGGGCCATGCTAGACATTTACCTACCTACCTAACTAAATTAGCTGTGTAAATTAATTTCATTATTAAATGTAGAATATCAAATTGATATCACCCATCTTGTCCTACTAAGGGTATGAAAACTCGCATCTTATCTCCTTTCAAATTAAATTTAAATAGATATTTTCAAAATGTGTTTTTTCTTTTTGATCAATACTATGACTTCCATTTGTGTCCACAGAGCCAAGGCCGAGTTGAAGAGAGAAACCGATCCGTTCAAAAAGCAGGTTCTTGATGGCCGTCAACTTGCCCTTAAGATTAGCGCGAACTCTGTCTACGGCTTTACAGGGGCTCAGGTGGGCAAATTGCCCTGCTTGGAGATTTCACAGGTGAGAATTTCCCCTACAAAATTTTGTGCTACAAAAGTGGGATCCAGAAATATGGACTTGGGGGCTTAGGTGCACTTCATGAGTGGTTAGCCACATCATGGTGCATGTGGTGAATACAATTTCATTATACTTCTATGAAACATGTCGTCTAAGTTGTTTTATTTTTAAAGCAGGTGAAATTGCAGATTACTTTTTATTACAGTTAAAATGTCTATTACCTTTATGTGTTATCTCCCCGTTGAAGCCTTTTTTTTGTCTTTTTCTGAAATGAGTCATTATTTATTTCAATAAGCATCTCACACAGTGTAGTGCGTCCAACCTTTTTTAAGCATGAACATAAAGGGCCAAAACGATATAGGTCAAGCATTTACCATTATACTCATCACTTCACCGCTTAATCCCAAGAACTGTGGAGAAAGACCTCCATGCTCCAATTTTTTTTTTTTTTTACCAGAGAAGTGGGCTCTGGACCACAGTTGAGTGCTGATCTGTTAACATGAATAGGCACAGAAGCCTTTGCTATCTGTCGGTCTCCTGTGAAAATGGAACGACTTTTCTGAAGTATTTGTTGGGCAAGTCTAATATCTCTTTGGATTAAGGCATAAAGGTAATTCATCGTTCTTTCAGTCAATTCACGGAAGCAAAGATGACAGAACCCCTAGGTGGTTTGTGAACTGGGTTTGTTTATCATTTACACCCTAGAGGGGCATGCTTAAAGCAATGCACTCGAAAAAATACTCTTTAATTTACAACGCACACTTCACTCTCACACCGAACAGTCTCAACCAATATTTACATATATTACAACGAATCCTCAACTGGCACGTTCTAGCATTCACAACTGCATGACAAACCAACTCTAATTTCCACATTAAGACTAAAAACAGTGGTCATAGCAAGTACATTGGTCAGCTAAAGGTTGAATTACTTCAGTATCAAAGCTCAAGAAAAAACTTAAGATAAACAGAAAGTAATTTGTTCAGAGTCACACAGGGAAATATGAAGCAAGCGCTTTTTGGGCAAATGGGCTTGTTTCATTAGCTGTTCTTAGTTTGTTAATGGTATTTCAAGATGAGATGTTCTCTAGTATTGATATTGACAGTACTTGCAAATAACTTTGGTCTTGTCGACAGACCCAAGGTTTATAGCTGAATTTGCCATTTAAAAATAGTTTTCTTCAGCCATTCCTTTACTGATAAATGCGTCCAACAATTATGGTGTTAATTTTTTGTTTGTTTTCGCGTTGACTTGTACATCCCTGTTTTTTTATGACTCCTCCTCCAAAGCACATTTCCCAAAAAACTGCCATTTTTACGATGTACACGCCTAGTAAAAATTTGCTTATTTTTTCTTTCAATAACTGTAAACCACACCAGACTCCCAGTCACAGAGAAGTTACTTTTAGGTAATGGGATTTTTTGGAGTACATACAGTTGGCAATGGCTTCAAAGATGAGTATTAAAGCATTACCTTTGACCTTTGGTGGAGGTCTTGTTGTTTGGCGGCGAAACCTTGGGATTGTGCGATTCCCTTTCAACCATGGTAAGTGCACCTCACCATCACCGCATTCCAATGTAAAGCATACTCGACCGGGCCAAACAAGACCATTCTCAGATCCAATTTTTGTTGTTTGTGTCAAGTTTATCATTGCATGCATTCACTTTGTATCAAACCAACTTGTCTGTAGCGTCTACAAAATGTTCAAAAATATTTATCAAAACTTAAATAATTAAAAAGAGGAAAAAAGAAAATTTCCATGAATATCCCATTTGCCACATTTAAAAATTTACAAAAACACATTGAATCTTTGAAAACTAACAAATTAATTTAAAATAAAGAATATGACCAATGGGCTTTGTCAGGCTTCTAGGGTATCCTAGCAACCATAGAAAGGGCATTGGAGTTTGTCCATTCATTTAACATGCGTGATGTGGCTTCGAGAAGGCCTTTTGACCTCAACCTCTCGTCCTGTGGTGGGTATTTCGGGACTATGGGGTACCTGGGTCGTTGCTACAAGACAACCGGCCCTCATGTAACCGTAGTGAGAGTTGTCTATTTTCTCTGCACAAAGTCAAACACATTTTTAGTGGGTGTTGGATGCCAGGGCTACCCCTTGTCACTGGTTTTGTTTGTGATTTTCATGGATAGAATCTCAAGGTGTAGCTGGGGGGAGGAGTGTGTCCGGTTTGGGGACCTCAGAATGGCTTCTCTGCTCTTTGAAGATGATGTGGGTCTGTTGGCTTTTATCGACTGTGCCCTTTAGCATTCACTTGAGCATTTTGAGGCCGAGTTTGTAGCGGTTGCTAGGGAAGTTGGCACATCCAGGTCTGAGGCCATGGTTCTCTGCAGGGAAAGAGTGGAATTCTCTCCGGCTTGGAAGTGAGTTGCTGCCCCAAGCGAGGGAGTTCAAGTATCTCCGGATCTTGTTCACGAGTGAGGGTAAAATGAAGCATGATGTTAACAGGCTTATTAGTGTTTCGTCAGCAATGATGCGTTGTACCGGACTGTTGTGTTGACGTAGCTGATCGGAAAGGCGAAGCTCGCAATTTAACCGTCTGTATATGTTCGAACCCTCACCTATGGTAAAGAGCTTTGGGTAGGGACCAAAAGAACGAGGTCACAAATATAAGCTGCTGAAATTTGTTTCCTCTGTAGGGTGGCTGGGCTCAGCCTTAGGTATAGGGTAAGTAGCTCGGTCATCCTGAGGTTTTTCTATGCCTCTTAATTGAAATTTAGCCTATTGTGTTTAGATTTGACAGTTAATTAATCATTTCTGGAAACCAACTAGTAAAAACAGTTTGAGGCAACTTACAGTTGCACTGTTTCTTGAAATTCTTGTGATTTTGACCAAAAAATTTGTGATACCCCAAAAAACTAATACTATTCTTCTTTTAGAGTGTTACCGGCTTTGGAAGGCAGATGATTGAGAAAACAAAACAATTGGTGGAATCCAAGTACACTATTTCCAATGGTTGTCAAGCTGATGCTAAGGTGAGGAAATGCAATGACACACCACTAAGAAAAATATATGAGATACATTTTTTGCATGTTCAGTGAGAAGTGAAGGCATGAATGAAGATTAGTAAGAGTAAAAGCAAATTAAACATCAGAATTTACTGAATGATTACCCGTTTTAAAAATATTACTAAAACAGGGTTTTCATGCCGACTAGCTAGCTAGTTAACTCGAAACCACTACACCAACCTGAACTTAGGGATGCGATACTTGCATGGCACTTTTACGTCCAACGCATCTGCGGGTGAAGCAACTTTTCCCACTTGCGTAGCTCTTGCCTTTTTGCCTCACTGTTCGTTTTCTTTTTTTAAAAAGCATTATATACATTGTTTATTCATCGTTGATTGTGTTGTACCCTTCTGAATTAATTAGCTAGCTATGTACCGAATTTACAAGCATTGTAACCAGGGTGATCTCACTCTCTTTCTTGTGCTCAAACAAAATGCGTTCCTCCTAAGTAATGTGAAGTAGATTCGGGCCTTGAATTACACACTGGCTAAGGCTTACTTGTGTTTTTGATCAACACCATCATAAAATGTATGAGCGTATGGAATGACCGATGAATGGATCGGGCTATGTTTCTTTTTCCCGATCTGGGGTTTTTCGTCAGTGACGCCTCACTTAATAATGAGATGTGCGAGTCATAAGACACATCATATACGTTTTTTTATATTATGATTTTAAAATAAAACCTAATATTTATATTGCTATCCTTGTTCGCAAAGTTGAACTGCAAAACCTCCCCATGCCTTGGACTTCCTCTGTTGATGACCATTTACTACATTATAATATCCTGCTCTCTTCTACCTTGAACTCACTTGCCCCTCTTAAATCAATAAATGTGCCTCCCAACCAGCTCCCTGTACACCCCTGAGCTTTGTTCTATGAAGGCCGAAGGTCATCTGCTGGAAGCTATTTATAACCCTTTAAATAGCCCTTATCCACGCCAGCTATCCCACTGCTGTATGTATCCACTAAAATGGCCCTTTCTGATAAATGCAATCTACACATCTTCAAGCCTGTTGATGCAGCATTCATCATTGCTCAGGTCACCCAATCAAAATCTTCTACTTCTGTGTCCCCTCATTAACATTAACACCTCCTCCAGAGCTTAAGATGGCCGTGATTACCCCAATCCTTAAAAAGCAGGGTTTGGACCTGGAGTCTCTAAATAGCCCTCCCTACCCCCTTACTCACATGCTGCCTATTTGAAATAAAATCTCGGATGTCCCAAAAATGTTCGAAACAGTAGCAAGACTGAGCTAATGATTGTGGCTCTTCAGGCTTTGTTCAAAAAGTTGTGATCTGGTTCTTACTGTTGATGGCTCCTCTATCTGCTCCTCTGCCAAGGTTAGAGGTATTGGTGTGATCTTGGACTCCCCCCTTTCTATGGAACCTCAATGTCATTTTCGGGCATTTAATAAAGCCCTGAATGGGCTCCACTATGTTCAGAATTCAGCTGCAAGGATTCTAACTCGCTCTAAATCCTGGGAACATATGACTCCCACCCTACTTAATCTACATTGTCTTACCATCAAATCTCAAATTTCCTTACATTTCCTTCCAGCGTCTTTGAGTGTTTTGAAAAGCGCTTTATAAGTATAATGTATTATTTATTATTATTTCACAGAAGTCTCTCCATGAACACTTGCCCCCTCCTACCTTTCTGACCTCCCTCAACTTCACATGCCTTCTCCGCCCTCTGCTTCCCAGGGACTTTTGGAACTTCTATTTGGTCACCTTGAAAAGACAGGCAGAAAAGCAGATACAATTTTTCCAGCTTTGCCAATCGAATATTGTGCAAAAGATGCTAGTGTGCTCCAAACACCCAGAGAGGCCTGGAATGCCTGCTTTCTGTACTGAGGTATCTATTAACTTGTTTTTTGTAAGGTATTCGCCCAGTCTTAATCCTACTACACTATAAAATATTTTCCCCTCCACATTTAGCAAGCAAATCGGTCTGAACTCACGGAATCAGTACTCCTCTGACCTGACGCCTCAATCTGGGAATTATTATTTTTTTACATGCTAGCCTCAGTAGTTTCCAATGGAAATGTTGGAGATCAAACAGGCGCATTTTTTGTCTGCAAGGTTCTCATTTAGGTCCTGGTGCCGATGCTGCTTTTGTACATCTGACTGCATTTCCCCTCCTCTTTACGTTTTAGAGTGCAGGTGGCAATTTGCTCTACTAGATTATCAATTGGTGAAATATCTGATGGAACCGTGAGTTTCTCATCAGTGTTAGTTCCTTTAAAATGGGACTCAAGTTACTGTTTAGTTGTTTTATGAGTTTGTTTTTTGCTTTATTGAACAAGGTCATAGTAAACTTCAAGGGGTCTTTGTAGAATTGACTCCTTGCTTGTTCTTTCTTCTTTCGGTTTCTTCGTAGGTTCTCAGCTCTCCCTAATGTAAATGACCACCTTTTTAAGCGGTCCTTCAAGCCTGCAATGACCGCCTTTTCTGATTAAGACACATTTTTCCATTGCTATTTTAATAGCCTTTCTTTTACTATGTTCTCGATCTCTTGTCTTACCGTTTTTCTTGGCTTCACCTGCTTTTATTTAGGTTTGTCCAGTAGTCAGAATCTCTCCTTTGCATTATCATATGACATCCCCTTTTCATCTAGCTTACTTTCTACTGTGCCCCTTTGCTGTTCCAGTGTATGTTTGGATCTATGTTTATAGAATCCCAAACATTACGTTCAGCGGCTGATGGTCACTCTATTTTTTTTCCACTGATCTTCTCCTAGAAGGTTTTTGTACTTGATTGGGTTCTACCACCTTATCCCCTTGTCTTTCGGTGCTTGTCTGTGCCGCATCAGTACTTGAGTTATTAATGGCCTGCGAGCTTGGGTTTTTGGCCAGCCACTGGCCTTCTTTCTACTTGCTTACTTCATAAACAGTACTGGTCAATGCGATGGTCCTGCTTCTTCCTACTTAAGCATTCTGTCTTACTCTGGTGTTATTTCAGGCCCTTTACAGTTTCCTTTTTCCAGCCACAAGGTTACATCTAGTGACTTTTAGCTGGGATTGCATTGCTTAATAGTGCTTTTTTATGCCCATAGTCGTTGCATTGCTCAGGGTCAGAACCGTGTTATCTTCCAACCTTGTGGGATGCAATTGAATAACACTACAGCAGAGATTTTTCTGGCAATTGTACATTTATATAGGGCACCAGTAAGCCACAGGAAGGGAAAACTGTGCAATAAATACACTCCATGACGTTGTAAGGAGTGTCAGAACCCCCTGTATGAGATACTTTACAGAAACTGCCAAATATCACAGTTAGGAACATCTAGACCTTAATATTTCCTTTTTCTGAGTGGTAGAACCGAACTGTAAAACTGTAAAAAGGAGTATGATTTATATGTTCCCATACACCTATTTATGATACTTAACACCAGTGACTACATCATATCTGAATGTAAACTTGACTTGATTTACTTTTTTTGCTGTTGTTTTTTTAGCTAATAAAACTGAAGAAATTCAATGACTGTTTGTTTTTGTTTGTTATGATTATGTCATATTCTGCAGTTCCACTTGTGGTTTGAGTTCCACACTTGATTAGCCTCACCTATACTGAATCTGGGGATATGTGTTACTTCAGTGTACAACCAGAAATTATTACAATATTGGTTAAACTACAAATATATCAAAACTATCATGAAATAGATCTTTGCCGTAGTGTTTTCTTTTCTACTCTGTGAATGTCTCGTGGTTACTGCTAGCGGTTATTCAAATTACCCCTCAAGGATGATAAAGAGTACTTGAACTTGGAATTGTTTCTATTGTTTGACAGCTAATTGATAATCCTGTCAATTATGTTATAGGTTATATATGGAGACACTGACTCGGTCATGGTAAAACTTGGCGTTGCCACTGTGAGGCAGGCCATGGATTTAGGTAAGGAGGCAGCAGAATGGGTGTCTGCCCACTTCCCTCCACCTATAAAGCTGGAATTTGAGAAGGTAAGCGTTTTTTGCGTGTGGTTTTTCATATGAATCATTTTGTGTGTTTGATGTTTTGTTTTTTTCTTGATTGACAAGATAATGTTTTACACTTGTACTTGTATTTTTGCTTCACTACCAAATAACTGGTGAAGGGAGTTAGGTGTTATCCAATATTGTACATAGTGTTTTTCTTTTTCGATTTTACAAATTGTTTATGCATG
>JAVQJS010063566.1:0-19289 GCA_036024795.1 Galaxias rostratus | reverse complement strand
TGTGTGTGTGTGTGCGGGTCTGTGTGTGTGTGTGTGTGTGTGTGTGTGTGTGTGTGTGTGTGTGTGTGTGTGTGTGTGTGTGTGTGTGTGTGTGTGTGTGTGTGTGTGTATATATATATATACTTTAGCCTGAGGATGCATGCAGGAGAATGTCGCCGCACCAAACAACAATTTGAGTAGTACCGGTAGTACTTTTTTTATTGTATTGAATTTTTAGGCAAACATGGGATGAACTAATCATTAATAATAAGTGACTGTATAGACTGCATCCTTCAATTTAGCCACATGTATTGTTTAGGCTTTATAAGGATAATATAATGTAAATCCAGAAACACCATCCTTGTTTAGATTAATTGGGCTGGAGAAGAATTAATTGTAATTCTTGCATTGAATGAAATCAATATCAATATATGTTGACCTACCGTAACTTGCAATTTATCTATTGCGATTTATACTGTTTGCATTATGTAATTGTTTTAGCTTAACAGATTTGAAGTAAAGATTTAACCCTGAAGATATTCTATACTTTCCAAACACTGTGATATTAAACTGGAAAAGTGGTGTCCTCAAATGCCAGATTTGTATTCTGTGCATATTGATTTCAAAATACACAATTATGAAACATTGCAATTTCTCCTCCAAAAAATAAATGAGACCAAAGACGGACTCTACAAGAGGGAAAAATGTTAAGGATAGGATTTTTGGAAGTTGGGGAGAAGAAGAAAACAATAGAAATTAAACTATTGACAAAAAGACATAGATTTAGAGGGAGTGGCACAGAAGGTGGATAAAGGGGGGGCAGATGAGCAGAGACAGGAATTGTGACTTTCAAATACTTGCAGAACTAGCTGGACTTCAGGATTTGAGAGGGAATAATTTATCAAGTCTTGGTATCACATGACAGTTCATTTAGGAAGGTAAAAAATGTATCCAGTTATCAGCTAGTGAGTGGCATTTATTGTTCAAAGTAATATAATAGGAACTTAAGCAGTTCCTTACTACTAATTAGGCGCACAGTTCTAAAGCAAAATATATTTTCTCATCTATAAAAATGTTAGAGCTGAGGCCTACTAGCAATGTCATATTTTAGTTGTATGGAGTTATGCATAGTGGCCATATTTCGAACTTCATTGGTCCTAATTAATGTTGAACAGTTCTAACAATATCTTGATTCTTCATAAATAGTACAACATTGACTAAATCTCAAAGGGATTCTTCACTATCAAAGGCACCCACTCTAGATATCTTACAATCCGAAAACAACAATTTAAGGTTATCTAAAAACATTTATTGCTCAAAAGTGATCCAACCTCATACTCAATAATTGGCACTGCATGCCAAATGAGTTCCAGGTGAGAAAGGTTCAGTTTCTTTCCCCTTAAACATGCCTGAATATAATTGATACTCCAAGAACACCCAAACTGGAATGGTCACTTTCAAGAAAAACCGTTGTCTTATTTTAATGGGACACTGAAATGAGTTGCCTCGAACAACTAGGCAAATAAGCAATTTTCAACGATTTTCCTGGACAGGAAGTCAATTTTGTTAAATCACTGTAATTTAGTTTTTGGAAAAAAGGGTTGGAAACACACATTTGAAAAGACAGTTAAGTAAACACATTCTTGGTTCATAGAGCTATACTTGGTGGTTGTATTAATATTTCTACCCATGATATGCCCCTCTGTACTTCAGAGCCAGTACTAAAGTGTGACGTTACAATCTATAATAAAATCCTCCAGCTTATTTATAAAGTTGACCAACATCACAATCACAGTAGACAGTACTGCTATACGTAAGGTTGACTGATTCACCTTGTTAGGGGTAGAGTGAGCTGCATGTATCACCATATAAAGACAAAATATGTTTAATTCCTGTTTCTTGTCAAGTTTCACATGTGACTTCCTTCCTCTTGCATTTCAATAGATGCTTTGTTGCTCGGCTCTTGATAGGCGGGTGCACTGCCTGTCAAGCACTAAGATCAATAGACACACTGGGAGGGAAGTCAGTACAGCCCAAATTGGTAACCTCACTCTGACCGACGATCAAGTCTCTCTTCAACTCTCTCAGGTAACTCAATTTCTTGGCCTGTAGGCCTCTTTGTCCATCTCCTGTTCCATTCTGGATACCTTGGAGAACACGCTTGGGGGTTTACTGTGTGTATGTGAGTCTATGTGTTTGTGTCAAGCTACTTGTGTGTTTCTTATGATTGTTCAGTTTCAACGTAACTTTCAGGGGGCTTTTGAGTTTGGATAAGAAAATGTACTATCTTTTTCATGATGAAGATCAATTTCGACCCTCAAAACCACTGCCCCTCTTTCTTCTTTCTTCATTGTCAGTATCTAAAAAAAACTATACATTAGCTAGGCCTGTGGTGAAAATCCAATGTCCAAAAGGTCTTTTTTTTTCAACATTTTTCCAAAATTTTGTACAAAAGGCTTTATATCCAAGCACCCCAGCAACAAATTGCGTAATGTTTAGTTAGCAGAACAGGGAATGGAATAGAAGAAGTAAACCCACCCACTGCAATGAAATGAGTTTACAGGAAGTTTGAGGTTAGCCTGGTTTTAACTACAGAAATTTTTTCTTGCCATCAGTAACTTTCTTTCTTTCACTTAGCAAAGCTAATTATTTGAGCAGCTACTTTGTTTGTCGTGTGAGTGATACAAAAATTGTAAACCAGAGACTAACATTCACATGTAACACATGTAATCATGCCGTTATGGTTAGTAGAAGCCACCTCTGAATTGCAAAGTTTGTCTTCCTTTTACAAATGTACAGGCTACAACTTGTTCATTGTTTGCCTTTTGCGAGTAAGTGTTTAAACTTCAAACAGAAATCAATCACAGAAATTTCACACAGAATTTACATTGTAGTAGTAGTGCGTTGTAATATCATGCACTGGCAGGATAAAGTGATGTGACTTCCCAACTATCAGTCTTTCTTTTCCCCATCGCCCACCTATTTACTGACTCTTTTAATCCACCTGTTGAGTAAGATCATCATATGAGCACAACGGGAACATGCTTCTAAATGCCATAATGTATTTATTTATGTTAATTCGCTTAACAGCCTTTGATTTTGGGACCATGTCCCATGACCCAAGGGTTATCTTAAATATTATCATTAGGTCACGGATTATAAAATCATGATTACTACGTTACCCATGCCACTGTAAATCTGAAAGTGCTGATGAAGGTCCAACTGAGGGTTTAAAAGTGTAATATTCTGAGATGGGGTAATTTGGTTTAACACTTTAGATTACACGTTAATTAATATCTGATGACATCTCAAGTATTAGCTATAGAGTATATGCTGGAAAATATGAATCATTTATGAAGTTCACACCTTCAGTAGAAGCAGATTACCTTAGTTGTTTGCTCTGCAGCTGCAGTTTACGACTTCTGAGATACGTTTTCCAAAACATGCTGAAATGGTAGCGATTCCTCAAGCCAATATTTAGGCCTTTATCATTTTTTTTGGGCTCAAAGCACAGTGCTATTTTTAGTAAGTAACAATGGGTGGCACAACACGTACTGTTCATACCCTGCTCTTAAGTAGACCAAAGAGACTACATATAAAAAGGACAATGTCACATAATGTGCACACTTCTCCCTGTCTCTTTTTGCTTACACACACGCACACACACACACATGCACACTTTGTTTGAGAAGCTTTGTTTGTGTTTGTTGTACAGCATTATCAGAGCAGACAGAGGCTGTGGAAACTGGGTTGAGGTGACATGAATATGTAAAGGTTTATTGACATCCATAGATTTTTCACCAAATGGGAAGTACCTAATTAAAGGAAATATAGAAACAAAGTTTAGAGTAGTCTAGTTTTAACCACACATCCCAATTTAAGATGTGTTCATTTTAACACATGCAATATATTTCCTCAGAATGTGTATTCTGTTCTCACAGGCTGTCATAACTAATTTACTTTATGCAAATCATTTACCAATTCAACAATCAAAAAACAAAAACAAAGCAATAGTTGCAATGCTATCAGTGAAAACTTGCGTATACACAACTCATTCTATGTCTGGGTTCGTGCATGCCTTAGCTTTTGCATGTCTGAGGGTCAACTGAAGGGTGACTGTGTCACAGCACTCTTGATATGTGATGATGCATTTCCTCCTTTGCAGTGTACTGAACTACTACGATGTCATTTTTTTGGCAGGTCCGTCTACATTTAGTTCCTCAAAATGGCTGCTCCAGCTCAGATCTCCCAGGATGAGTTGGAGGAACTTAGAGAGGCCTTCACAAAGATTGGTAAAATTATCTGACCAATCTTTACACTTGCCACTGCACCAAATGTTTACTTCTATGATTGAAATACTGTTTTTATTATAAATGTTACCCACTTATCTTAGGTATATTTTGGGTGGCAATTTTTGTTCTGTGCCATTATGCCTAAAACAAGAAGAACTTGGGAAAGCAAAAAGATCCGAGGATTCTTTTCTGAGGATCACAATTTTCCAAAAAACACATTCCCAATAGTGACAATTCTAATTCAAGTTATCTGTATTCTATCCCAGATGTTGACGGCAATGGCCACATAAGCACAGGTGAACTCAACGACCTCTTCAAAGCTGCCAATCTGCCATTGCCAGGCTACCGTGTACGCGAGATAATCCAGGACCTCACCAAGACTGGAGACCAGCACGATGGCAAAGTCACATTTGGCGAGTTTGCTGGTGTGAGTTGAATGTGTACCACATCCATTTCAAATGCAGGCATCTTCCTACTCTAGCACTGAATTAGAGAGCATTTTCAACACTGCAGGCTTTAATTCAAAGAAATCTATGAAAACTCCATAATTTCTATCTTAATCAAATTGTTTGAGATGTCTTCAATCAAGCCTTTTCTTTGATCAAGGTTATTGCATGGCATTTTTTTAAAGTAGATTATAGCGCCTTGAACCAAATTGTCTTAGACCTCTTTCAGACAAAGGCATATAAAGTATGATGTGTGAGCATTTAAATTCCAAAGTACTATTCAAAGACAGTGTACAATGTATCAATCATATTAATAAATTATAATTTATTTAGTCAATTATCAGACATAATATGAATTGATGTTTTTCCTATCACATATTTATACTGCATTTTATATCTTCTCACCCAGATGGTTCATGGTCTAAAGAGTGCAGCAGTAGCAAAGACGTTCAGGAAGGCTATCAACAAGAAGGAGGGTCTCACTGCCATTGCAGGCACTTCAGAACAGTCAGGAACACAACACTCCTACTCAGGTTTGGGGACAAGTGCACTTAACTGGGCTCACACACACACATACATGAACGTTTTGTCTGCTTACATATAATTTATTATTAACATTCTCTTTGTCATACCAAGTATCCTATCCTGATATGACATTGATTATATATCTACATATGTTCTCACAGAGGAGGAGAAGGTGGCCTTTGTGAACTGGGTAAACAAAGCTTTGGAGAAAGATCCAGACTGTCAGCATGTGCTGGCCATGGATCCAGACTCTGATGACCTGTTCAATGCTATGGGCGACGGGATTGTCTTATGGTAGTCTTAGTCTTCTATCATTCCATTCTTACACAGCCTGTTAAACCTGTGGTACAGAAAAAAGATTTCATGTATTTATCTGCACTTTCTATAGATTAAACACAATGATTATTTACCATAAGGCACATCACGGAATTCTTTGCAGCGCTGTTGTAATATCTACTTCTGTGTTTTAACCTGTGTAGTAAAATGATCAACTTGTCCGTCCCCGACACCATTGACGAGAGAACCATCAACAAGAAAAAACTCACACCCTTCACCAAACAGGTAACGGCTTAGGTAACCTTTTATACAAAAATGGTAATGATTCGATTTGTCTTCTACATACTAAGTTAAAAAATGTGCTGCGCATGATTATACTTTGTAGGGTGCACTTGATTTGAAGAACATACTACACATGAAAGCTGTTTCTGTAACCCCTCTGTGATTTGCTGACCCATGTGTCTTTAAATAGGAAAACCTAAACCTTGCACTGAACTCGGCTTCAGCCATTGGTTGTCACGTAGTGAACATTGGAGCAGAGGACCTGAAGGAGGGCAGGCAGCACCTGGTCCTGGGTCTGCTGTGGCAGGTCATCAAGATTGGCTTGTTTGCCGACATAGAGATCAGTAGAAACGAAGGTGTGTGTTCAAAATGTATTACCCACTGCTCAATGATATAAGTATTGGTTATTTTGAGTTGGTGAGTGTGTGTGTACTGTATACTGTATAATTTATGTTTGATGTGTGCAGCCCTCATTGCCCTGCTAAGAGATGGGGAGAGTCTGGAGGACCTAATGAAGCTGTCCCCAGAGGAGCTGCTTCTGCGCTGGGCAAACTATCACCTTGAGCAGGCTGGCTGTCCCAAGCTCAACAACTTCAGCTCCGACATCAAGGTAAAACAAATGCCATGCGTGTGCGTGCACACACACACACACACACACACACACACACACACACACACACACACGTACTTTCACACCTGTAGGAGTTTTCTCCATTCAATACATTCAAACAGCAATTTCTCTGTCTTGCTCTTAAATGTGTTCATTCATCCCACTTCAGGATTCCAAGGCCTACTTCAACATTCTGAACCAGGTGGCCCCTAAGGGAGATGAAGATGGCATTCCTCCTATTGCCATCGACATGGCTGGAGTCAGGGTATGTTGTGATTCTCTTCAAACAAACGTCAGTGGTCATCCACTATGAATTCATGGTTACAGTGCACTTACAAACAGTGGTGCTCTTCTTTGTTCTATGGGTCTTGTTCACTCTTTCCTTCAACCACTGATAATGCCGGGCCGACTTATTGAGCCTGCAGCAATCGTTTATTTAAGCAACACCTGTCTTAATCTCTCCTTGTTGTCCGTTACCAGGAGAAGGATGACCTGCAGAGAGCAGAGTGCATGCTGGGCCAGGCAGACCGTCTCGGTTGTAGACAGTTTGTCACGGCAACAGACGTCATCCGTGGCAACCCCAAGCTGAATCTGGCGTTTGTTGCCAATCTGTTCAACAAATACCCAGCACTGAAGAAGCCAGAAAACCAAGATATTGACTGGAGCTCCATCGAGGGTGAGTTTACCAAGCCACCGTGTCAACTGCTACTTCAGTGTTAATCTATTCCTTAATATGGTATTACACCTCAGATAGTTTAAATCAAACATTCTACCAGTCAACAGTGGGTACATTTATGAAAAAATATATGTACTAAGTATGACTAAATGTCTGTTGGTCGTCCAGGTGAGACCAGGGAGGAGCGTACCTTCAGGAACTGGATGAACTCTCTAGGGGTCAATCCTCGAGTCAACCATCTGTATGCGTAAGCTCCCTCCCTTTCCTGTCTTTCATTGAGTGCAGTTGTGTTGAAAACATTTTGAAGCTCTGGGAATCTGGCTTTATCAGTAGTGTCTCTTCAAAATTTCTCCTAATGTATTACTGTTGTAACCCAGGCCTGATGTAGGTCATGGCAGCAATCTTTTTTGTTGTTGCTGTAGAAAGACACCCAGCAAACTAGTGGTCTTGTAATCATTTCCAAATGCCTATTGTCATCTAGAGACCTTGATGATGCAATGGTGATTTTCCAGCTTTATGAGAAGATCAACGTGCCAGTGGATTGGGAACGGGTGAACAAACCTCCCTACCCCAAACTGGGTAGCAACATGAAAAAGGTAGAACACACAAATTGACTTCAAACTATAACCCATGCATTGATATGACAAAGATTGAGTAAAGCAAAGGCTTTGAGGTCTGTTTTATTAAATTCCAGATCCTGAATGTTGATCTTTTCTGTTTGGCAAATTTGATAGGAACCAGCAGTACAACAATGTTTATTATTAGAGTTATTGTTTCCTTCACTGCTCACATGGTGCCCTCTGCTCTGTGCTGTCTACAGCTGGAGAACTGTAACTACGCTGTAGAGCTTGGAAAGAAGGAAGCCAAGTTCTCTCTGGTAGGCATTGCCGGCCAAGACCTCAACGAAGGCAACCGCACACTTACCCTCGCCCTGCTTTGGCAGCTAATGAGAAGGTAAGACTGGAACTAGAGGAATACGTTGTGAACAAACCTACAAACACATTAAAATGTACACTATGTCTGTGTTATTAACAGAGCATTTGAGAGGCATTCAATTGCCTTTGTGTATGAAACGTGTTATAAAAATAGTTTCGATTTAATATAAACTAAATAAATGCACATTAGCCTCTGAAGCTAAAACAGGTAGGCCACATTTCCTAGCGAACCAAGCCAATGAGATCTGGACTAAAGCAAGGCTAAAATAACAGCAAAATAAGGAATCACAAAGGAACCATTGAGACCTGAACTTTCTCTTTCACCAGGTACACCTTAAACATCTTGGAGGACCTTGGCGGTGGAGAAAAGGTCAACGATGAAACCATTGTCTCCTGGACCAATGCCGGGCTTACACAGGCGGGCAAAAGCACTATTTCTGGATTCAAGGTAGGTCTTTTCCACACTGATCACCTCAAAAAAGTTTTTAAAATGCACATTAAGTTTAGAGGGTCTCATATTAATGAAATATCTGGGGGCTAGGGTTCCCACTTGAAAACCCCAATGACATACCTGGTCTCAACTCAAGTACATTCTAAAATATGGTCTTTTGAAGTGCTCATTATGGAATATGGCATAATGGATATAACACCCAATCATGTGTATTATTAAAGGGTAGTGGAATGTGCATTCAAAACAATGTGTGAAACAACTGAAATAGTGCCATATTAAGTGAATGCTATGTTTTTTGTTGTTGTATTTAATAGGACAGATCAATAAGTACCAGCATGCCAGTCCTGGACCTGATTGATACTATTCAGCCTGGCTCTATCCGCTATGACTTGCTCAAGGCTGATGACCTTACAGAAGAAGAGATGCTCAATAACGCCAAGTACGTATTGTGCAGCATTTCACTGGCTTCATCCAACTGCGTTAAACTAGGGTTCCCTTTTCCACAGTAAAGCATTTCTGGAAAATAATGATCAGTTGCCTTGAAGAGGTTTAATGAAAATTGTTGTTCCACTATTTTTTCCCCCATCTCTTTCTTCTATCTGAAACTTGTAGTTTAGTGTCTTGCACTTTCTCTCAAAAATTACGATAGCTACGGCTTTGTCGCACTTGGAAAACATGGTTAATTTGTATTGTCTATTCCTAATGCTATCCTGTGGTTGATTCTTTGCCAGGTATGCTATCTCCATGGCCAGGAAGATCGGTGCTCGAGTGTACGCCCTGCCCGAGGACCTGGTTGAAGTCAAGCCAAAGATGGTGATGACCGTGTTCGCCTGCCTAATGGCACGAGGAATGAAGAAAATCTGATGTATCACTTGATACGAGCTATTGTCTATCGATGTGAAGTGCAGATATGAGTAGAATATTTGGATGACGGTATGATTTGTACTTCTCATAGTATTCTTAAGAGTATACACTTTTTTTTCTTTCACTCACTTTTTTAATCAAGCAATAAAATCATGAACATATGCACAGTGTAATCGTGATTTATCAAAACAAAAATAGTCATCAGGTGATTATTTTGTTTTCCAAATGTGTGTGTCCTGGATTTTTAATGTTATAAAATATATACAGTGCAATCTAGTAGTAATAGTTTGAATTTATAAGAAGTTGCTACAATCTTTATTCTGCTTTTGAAATAAATAAATGTTAGTTATCCAAACTAGAATAGATCAATCATCACTTCTGTTTGGATTTGTTCTGTCCACAAGTAAGCCTGGCAGACAGACACAAGCTCTAATAGTCATAACTGCAAATGGTGATTCATTGACGAGTTGGATTGTATGACTGGCATTACAGACAAACAGAATAACTTTAAGAGGCATTGAAAGCAAATGGCAAACTTTTACACACAGATGACTTTAAATTCACCATCTGTTTATTGAAACAAAACTTACAAGCATCCATCTTGAAATGGAAAAATAACTCGCTCTTATTCCAATTTCTTTCTATAAGAAGTCCACTTTCGTTTTTCCAGAATACAGAAAAGAAGATAACACACTTAAAGTTCAGAAAAGGACTTCAGACAGGTTGTGGTATGAATGTGTGAAAATTCAGAGAACCATGGGGAAAGAAATAAGCACTGTGGCCCAGCTTCTTTGTAAGTAGTCAGAGGATTGTTATTCAGGATAGGCCTCTCTTGGATTAATCCTTGGTGGAGAAGGGGGGTTGTTATTTGGCAGGCCAGGTCCCTGCTCTACAAAAAAGTGTTATTTGGTAAGTTTGGCCTCTATGGGGTTTTCGCCGGTATCGAGGGTCTTGAGCAGACGGAAGAGTCCAGCGGCCTCCCGGATGCGACTAAACTCGATGCAGAAGGCCTGGACCTCAATGAACAAGTCCTGGACGTTGATGATCTTGTTCCTGATCAGGGACTGGAGGAACACACACACCAGGCGCACGAGACGATTCTATGGGAGAACAGAGTGATTCATAACTATGTGGTTTTTCTGGGGAACACAGCCAACTTTTCAAAATGTGTCACAAGTTTGCAGGAATCCACTGTTCATTATAAGAGCCAGTTTCATGGACTTGAGGCCCTAAAGCAGGCTGAACTAAAAAGCATCTCCTGGAAGTACATTCTAGATTGTACTGCATGCTAGATCTATGATATCAGCTCTCCTACCTGCATGTATTTATCTTTGATCTGCTCACAAGTTGAGATACAGTTGGAGATGTAGAGGTGGATAAACTCTGGTGGGAGGTCCACAGCTGTCGTCAACCTGAATGCACGAAACAAACTGGTCAGAATGAAACCTTGTCACAAGACAAAATACACTCTCTTGTTAAAAAGTAGAAGGCTTGCTATTCATTTAGTTGTCTGGCAGTAAAATTGTATCGATTCTTGAAGTCAAGTAAAACAGCCAAGTTATGTTCAAACACAATACACACGACAAAATGCAAAATTGTAAAGTTCTTCTTAGTGTCAGGTTAAGAATTACAACATTGCTTCGCCAGCTACTTTTACCTGTTGACCACCTCCATTGAGTGCAGAGACATGTCCATGTTGACCAGCACAGAGAAGTATTCTGTGATCTGGCTTGACTGCATCAGCTTTAACAGCATCTCGATGGCCACCAGGGGATTGTTTTCCACCAGGTCTGGCAACTTGGCTGGAGTCAGTCCGATGTGGTAAACCAGCTTAGGATCCTTTTCCAGCTCACTGAGGAGCTACATGCAAATGTATTACATATTACCATAGACTTTGAGAGTAAATTGCAATTGAAAAAATAAAAAACATCCAAGCAAGTGTGCACTCAAGGTGGTTTTGTAAATGGACAGAAATGGTGTTTCTTAATTTGGTATTTTGTCTTCATGTTTTAGTTTGTGTTTATACCAACCTGTGACTGTTGCTGAGCAGACAGTGGGCTCTTAAAGGCCTTGGCCATGATGCGTTTGATCTCCACGCCAGTGCTGTTCTTTACGCACATCGAGCGGTCCCACTGGATGCTGTGGTCCGGCTCCGTGGGGTTCAGCCATGCCAGCTCATCCTCACATACGTGCAGTGGAGGAGGTGGCCGGATGAACTCTGGACGAAAGTGACCTAAAAAAAAACGTGAGCAATATTGTGTATCAAGTGCAGCATCAAACAGTTTAAAACGTCTCATTAGAAAGATCTGTGTATTGTATAATTTCTGTGTTAATTTCTTGAGAAAATTAAATTAACTTTATTAAGGTTGGCCTTTTGAAATCACCCCTTCCAATGACGTCTGGAAGTCACACAAGGTGCAGTATCACATTAAGCAATCAATTACAAAATAGCTAACACTTACTTTCTAAGGGAGGGCGGGGTCCTGTGACCAGTGACTCTGTGATCTGATTGGCAACGGAGCTGTCAAATCCAGAGTTGGATGAATCAGGGTCCGGGTCATTCAGGATACTGGGGAAACTGGCCTTACTCTGGGTGGGTAACTCCGACTGCCGCTCTGCACAAAGCAATTATCAAAGTCCTTATCCAAAAACCAACTTACTAGAATGTGCCATATGTAAGTGCTATAAAACTCTTAATACCTGCTAATGCGAGTTGAAGCCCACTAATATCTATGGACTGGGGCATGTTGCCAACGTCCATGCATGACACCTGTCTTGGAGTCTTCTTGAAGAGTTCTCTGGGAGGGGCCAACATCAGTTGGGAGAGAAAGAACTTCTCTGGCTCAGTAATGGGCGGCAAGAACCCTGGAATAAATAAACCATCTCGATGTTATTTTAAGTCTGATGATAAACAGAACCACCGGAAGTAGTGAATGGCCACACACCCAATTTCTCTCTAGAAACATACCAGACAGTTGTTTCTCTTGCTCTTCCCCAACAGGTGATGGGTTTAGTAGGTGAGCAAACACAGCAGCAAAGGGGTTAGCAGCCAGTGGTTCGGTGCGGTACATCTCCCATAGAAGGTAGAGAGCGGTTAACCGCTGGGGAGAGCTCGGCAACAGATCCGGCTGTTGGAGCAACATCACTAACACCGAGCCTACACGGAAATGTTCGGCCTTACCGAAGTAATGATGGAAGGCAGTTGAGAGACTTTCGAAAGTATTTGTGCAAGCCTCCTCTGAAATGATGCCCAAGAGGTTGGCAAGTTCCTTCGGGGCGAGTGTCATCGTTGCTCCAATTTATCTAGTCTCAATATATAAGTCAAACCTCTACAAGCAAACTAACGGTACATAGAGTGTTCAATACGCAACTATTGTTAATCAGTTCATACATCTGAAGTTTTTGACGGCTAACAATGTGTCTGAAAAGCTCAAGAGTGTACTTGGAAAGCACAGGTACCTGGCTAGCTTGTGCTAAAGTTAGCTAACCGTAGCTAGCTAGCCGGTGAAGTCATAGTACATTTTGGTTTCCTCTCTGTAAAATCACATTGATCAAAACTTAAGTTGCCTAGCAGTATTATTGTTATATTTACAAGTGTCCAATTGTGAGAATCCAATGATAAGATATGAAGTAAACTCTCTTCCCGAAAGTGTCAAAATCGGTTCCCAGCTCATTCACAACATTGGAGAGTAGTTGTTTGACCTTCGACTGACTCCTAATGTAGGTGCGGACGACGGGAAATGTAGTCACCACGTTTTTGTTTTAAATCGAGTATTCTGTGTCTGTTCTGCATAAAACCCAAGTCTCAGTAAATTATTTTCCATGTGTTTTTCTAATTAATTCTAAATATTAATGATTTAATATACTAAATGAAAAAGGAGAAAGTTTTTTTTTTTTTTTTTTTTTTAAATATTACTGACCCGGAAATGAAACCTATTCCTATTCGCTTTAAGTAATATTTTTATTTATTTTGCTAAATGTCTCGGGCAGAGTGAGTATTATTTGTATTATTATTATTAATTGGATGTATCCATTCCCATCCTGGTCTTTCTACAATATTCAAATTTATGTTTGTTGAATATGAGTGGGACTGTTCCCGAAGTAATGCTACGAGTGCATTCGTTCATCAATTCTAGCAACTTGAATCAGCTTCCATTAAATTAAGACAACATTCGGAAGTTTCATTCAAGTTTTTCACTAAAGGTTTCAGTGTAAGTGCCAGTGTGGACCAGCGACCAAGATGCAATGCTTTTGCTTGTCGGAGCAGTCTTCAAAACATCAATGACTTGCCTCAGAACCTAATAAATTAATCTTGACATACTTTACCCCTATCCTACCAGACACGGCCATAACAAAGACAAATGCATTGTTTTCCTGCTGGAAGAAGTCGGCTCTATATGCTCACATTCATCGATCCGACACCTCACTCACACCTTTCACAAGACATCTGTATGATTTGCCACAACTGTAACTAATGAAAGTTTGAATTATTATTTAGATGTCACCAAGCAAGAAGGGAGGTGAGAAAAAGAAGGGGCGTTCTGCCATCAACGAGGTGGTGACCAGGGAGTACATAATCAACGTCCACAAGCGGATCCACAGTGTAAGGACATTGTTTTAGCATTTTCTGCAACAATTTATTTTTGTTGTAATGGCTGTGTTTGTAAATTAGGAATATTCTGCCTCAATCACAAATGTCTGAGTATAGATGCATGCAATTGTTTGCTTATGTGTTGCCTTTTTTAATGGAAAATTAAGTTTGAAGTGTATATGTTTTGACTGCCTAACTATTTACGTAGTCCTGCCCAGTTCTTTGAGCTTAGTTTCAAAGCAAATCATTTATCAACCTAACTTATGACATGTTTAAAGTGTATGCCTTAGGTTTCAGTGGATATTATCCCTAGGGCATTAGTGAAACGTAGTGTGCCTGTAAGCAGTAGGTGATAAGAATTTGTGATATTTTGGCTGACTTCTGCTTCATACCGGTACATGCCAGGCCAGCTGACATGACCGTAATAGTATTTTAAAGCCACTGTATGCAACTTTTTTTTGTATTTAAAATATTATCAGAACCTTTCTACAGTTTACACATTGTAATGTATATGAGTTAATTAAAAAAATATCATACTTCGAGTATAGTTGTTGATGCTAGTGACATGCAGTGACAACGAGGATTCAGCATGTCTTCTTAAGAGATGGTTAGGTAAAATAATTACACTAAGCAAACGGTAGTGGTTCCCAAAACCAGAAACTTGCTACAGCTGCTTTAATATAGATTTTGTATGCAATTTCCAGTATTGGATTAACCCTCTCACAACTTAAAGGTGCCTTACTCTCTTAATGCCTTTGGCTATGAAATTAGTAGCATGGAAGATTTTTGCCTGTCATGTGGTCTTATAAATAGGTGCATCAGGGATTGATACCAGGCACTTGTTCAAGCGGTATAATAGAATTCTATTGGGATATGCTGTCTGTAGTTGATTAATTGTATGGTAACACTCCACCAAGACCATATATATGGTATTGCCTATTCTAACAAAGTCTCCTGTGCCATTCCAGGTCGTTCAGGAGAAGGGCCCAGCACGCTTTGAAGGAGATCCGCAAATTTGCCGTGAAGGAAATGGGAACCCCTGATGTACGCATCGACACTCGCCTAAACAAGGCAGTATGGACCAAGAGGTTTAGGCAAGCACCTGCCTTCATTTTGTAGTTATAACATTGTTATCAGCATAATAGAATTTGGGAGATATGAACTGATTTTATCTATTAATCTTTTGCTGTGGGCGCTGTCCCTTTGATGATCAGCTGAAGATTTTCCTTTGCTTTCCTTCCTTTGAGGGTCGAACTTCCCCTCCGTGAAATAGCATGAGGGGCCTTCCTCGTTTAATTGTCCAAACGTGCACTCTGCTGTTTGCAGGGCCCATCTAATGGTAAATAAGAAGTCTATTTAAAGATTTTCTTTTTAAGAAATGTGCCATACCGAATGTGCGTTCGCCTGTCTAGGAAGCGTAATGAGGATGAGGACTCTCCCTACAAACTGTACACCCTGGTCACATACGTCCCCGCCACAACCTACAAAGGTCAGTTGGACACTTGTCTTGGTTGAATAATTCGGAGATTGGCCAAATTAGTTCCGCCCAATATTTGTCTTTGCTTGCGTAAAATGTGCAACAAGTGTTTTATTGGTATCCTTAGTCTATGCAGAATTCTAGCTTGTAAAGTGGTCGGGAAATTTGGCAGTTAGAAATTAATGTGTATATTTGGTTAAATGTATGGGTTGATTTAGTAAAAAAAATTATTGAAGTAATACATTGTTTGCATATCTATTTATCATTTATATATACGTTTAAGCACATTTAGGTATTAGAATAGCGATGCATTCTTTTTTTTTTTTACATTGTGCATTTTTTTTGTTTCGATCAATGTGAAATGTGTTGGTTTATTTTTACTCTGGCTCAGCAAGTAACAGCTAATTATTTTCTTTTCTACAGGTCTGCAAACAGTCAACGTGGAAGAGAACTAATGCTGCTTTGTGATGGAAATAAAAATGTAAATAAATTTGTCTTGCAATTTGTGTTCATTTTATTTTTCATCCGGGTACTTCGGTTTTGTCCCACGGTCCAAAAACATGCAGGTTGATTGGTGACTCTAAATTGTCCATAGGTGTGAATGTGTGAGTTGTTGTATGTCCACATGTCAACCCTGTGATGGACCAGCGACCTGTCCAGGGTGTACCCGCATCTCGGCCGATGTTGGCTGGGATGGGCTGCCGCCCCCCTCCCCCCTGCGACCAGGCACAGGATGAGGGGTCTGATCCGGCTGCTAGTGATCAATATAGTTAGTGTGCATAAGACAATCAGTTAAAAATGCTTTTGTTAGTTTATCTGCCTCCCTTCACTAGTTTTAGATCTGAAGTATTGTAGATGGAATGTTGGGAGGCAGTGCAAAGTGACAATGTTTTAATTTACAAATAGTTTCAAACGTTCTTCACCAATTAAAAAAAAGATATATACACAGTGAATTCAACTAACATGGATCTAATCATATAACTGATAGTTAAGATTGGCAACATGTATTATTCCATCATCAAGGCACAGCAAACATAGTAGTTAATGCAATATAGGACATTTTGTATAGCCAACTAATACTGGTTCCATTAATGGTTAACTTACAAAAAACCTTGCAGACTGTTTTGGAAAAACATTAAGGCACAGTCAAGCAATAAAAGTTATCAAAATGGAACTGAATACATTCGAACACAGTACGAAGAGAAATTCTGCAGGTGCGTAACTGTCAGTGTAGAACATGTTTAAAACACAAAAAATGTACTGTATATTTCGCGTAACAAAATAGTTTACTTGACATTCTTGGTCCTTAATTGATCAAATATTTGCAGTCACTACTTAACGTAGGACAGAATTTCCGGGTACGATTTACCTGAACCAAAAAACGTCAAATGTTTAGTTTCATCCCATTTGACGAAGTGATGAGGCAAATTGTGCCACTCATCTATTAAGTGTACGCATTTGTGAAAAATAAAGGGTTCCCGAATAAAATCCCTTTTAAAAGGGTTTCATGTAGTGCATTAAATACAAGACTAATCTGGAACATACCTAAAAGTAAAGGGACCCATTCAGTAGGCCATACGATTTGATGTCTTCGACAACGAGACTGATTATCATTATGTTTGTGGATCATTCTCAGCAGTGTCTTCAAAACCACATGTAACTGCTTACCCCAAGACCACATTTTCAATGCTACAGGTGTGGAAGGTAAGAGGCAGTTAGGGTCTTTTTAACTGTGCTTGTCAGACCTATACGGAAGGTAACAGGTTGAATAGTTAGGAGTTAAAAGTACGGTTCATATTTCAGTTCTCCCCCACATCATTCTCCCATTACAGAAAAGACAGCTGTTTAAATCATTAAAGTGAGTGGACTTATTTCCCTGAACGGATTCAGATTTGATTTGGTTGGACATAAAAAAATACGCTTTAACGTTAACACTCAACGCTACAGGCACAAATGAACACCCGGTGCAACAAGGCATATTTCGATGGGCCAGAAAGGTTATTGGCAACCAAGATGCCCATACCTTTGCATGCATCCACACCAGACACTGGATTCATTTGGGTCCCTCAGGCCTCGCCAATCAGCTGCTCCCTTGCAGTAGCATGAGTAACCCGGCCCTCTCATGGTACTGCTTTACTTTAGCCTCTGCCAGCTTAGTTGACAGCTCGACAGGCTTCTCAAAGAAATTCACCAGCACCTGTTCTGTCAGCAATGACGCCAATATCTGAGCATAGCTCATCGTCCACTCGCTCTCCTTCGGCCTTAAATAACCCGTCTTGGTACCCTCCTCGTCTTTGGCGCTGAAAACAGGGTGGTCCTGTGCAAGTCCCTCCCCCTCTATTTTAGGCCCCTCCCCCGTGGCTCCACCTTCATCGTTGACCCCTGACCCAGAGCAGCTGCTCCGATGTCCCACTTCGCCGATCTGCAGCACCAGGCTGGTGACCGTGGCGATGGCCTGGAAGAGCTTGCTCTCCCCAGGCTCCTCATGGAACATGCTGTACAGGGTCTTACAGAACTGGATGAACTCCCGCTGCAGACAGATAACAAGTGGACCCGTTAAAAAAAGAAAATCACAGAAAGATGTCAAAATAAAATGAAAAGGTCGTATGTCGTCTGCGGCTGTACTTAGATGATTGGTCAACACATTTATTAAAAAATGCTAGAATACATTAAATCACAATAACTAAGTCGAAGTAAATATATAAGTCCTTACTTGGTTCATTAGCGGTAGAGGTTTCTCCACATCTTTCTCCTTCTCTTTGGCCAAATCCTTTAGCATCTGCTTCAACTGCTCCTGGTAGTCTTCAATTTCCTTGACCTCCCCTAAACCATTTCAAACAAATGGACATAAAAACAAAGCACAAAGCAAACTCATGCTCGTATTTTGTATTTGAACCTTTTTGCACTTGTGAAAACCGGACTTGCCAGTAATAAGAAATGTTCACTAAAAATAATTAATATCATGACAATAATTGAGTTACTATTCTTTCTGGAAGTGGGAATGTATTTACAGAGCCACCAATAAAATGACATTTTGTTTTTCACTGAAAGGGCAGGAAACAGATAATCATACCATTAGGTAAATACAGAGGTCTGTTAGTGGATATCAGAGGGCTCTTCATAGGAGAGGGCTCCTCTTCATTCTCTGTCAGTGCTGACGGATACAGACACAGACATGCTAACACAATCACAAACTCCCATTTAAAGTGCCTTACGCACAATCAATTGTTGAACGGATTCAATAGCTTGAAAGAGTACTAAATTAGGCCGTGTTCCAGATCCTAGGGTTAAGGCGTATGCAAGTTAAAACGGAAGCGGTAGGGCTCACCAGGAGGGATGTGCAGCCGGTAGAGGAGCCTGATCTTCACATTCAGATCCTCACTGTAGAAATTGTCTAGGAGAGAGAGGGGGAGGAGAGTCAGGGGAAGAAAGAAGAGTGCCACAAAGCTGGATAGAAAATGCGTTCCCTCTCCCACAGTAAATACAGCCTCTATGGTGCATGTCTGAAAGAAAGAAAATAGACGCCCAAAGAGGGAGCATCTGAAGATGCCGTTTAACGAGCGGAGTTTACGTCACCCTTATTTATCTACACCTGCCATGGGGCATTGTACTTTTATTACACATTGCTCTGGTTTACTGCTGCTCTGCAGCTGAAAGTCTTCGAAAGCTATTGATTCATTTAAAAGCTTCGTGGGCACTTATCCACATCAAATTCCCTGGGAGAGCCGAGTGGGCGGGGGTCTAGATCTGAGTCCCTAGGAGAGCTGGGTGAGCAGGGGTCTAGATCTGAGTCCCTAGGAGAGCTGGGTGAGCAGGGGTCTAGATCTGAGTCCCTAGGAGAGCTGGGGGAGCAGGGGTCTAGATCTGAGTCCCTAGGAGAGCTGG
>JAVQJS010063547.1:0-22004 GCA_036024795.1 Galaxias rostratus | reverse complement strand
AACAAAAACAACCCCCCCCCCCCCCCCCCAGAAACACCCCGTCAACTTGATCAAACTCTCCAGTTTCATGTCCGACGCTCCCGTTCTGCAAGCTTCTCGTTGGCAACGACTGAAACGTTTGTTTCGTCGTGGCAACGGTGTTAAACGGCTATTAACCCTTTGATCTGGTCATCGGTTTGCTCTCTTCTGTGACAGCATAGTGCATCCTCTTGAAAAGGGCAATGACTATGCACTGTAACGCCATCCGTTTGCTTGCCAGCATTTTTTAAATAGTTTCTTTTTTTCTTTTTTTTTTTTTTTTGGTTTGTTGGGATACTCCCACTAAAGATGTTTGCCTTTGTCGGAGTTCCTTTTGTCATGTACTGCCTCCACTGCTGCTGTTTCTCTCTGTGGTGACGCTGTGCACTTCCTGCTCCGGCCTCTAGGGGGACCGGCAAGGGCAAAGACATCAGCACCATCAAGTCTCTGAGAGTGCTGCGAGTGCTGCGTCCTCTGAAGACCATCAAACGACTGCCCAAGCTGAAGGTACGCTGAGTGTGTGTGTTTGTGTGTGTGTGTGTGTGTGTGTGTATGCCAACTTATCTGGAGTATAGTGTTAAACCCATACTCCTAGTTTTCTGAGATAATGACATTGATGAGGAGGCCAATACAAATCTACCTGGTGACAGCTGACTCATTAAAATCACAATCCTTTGACCAGCAGCAGTTTTTTTCAGCTTCAGTTTTTTAATAGCTATTCTTTTAATTATTTGCCAGCTGTTGCTATGGAAACCATTTCCCAAAAGCGAGGTTGACTAGTAAGGAGGGTCCAGTCCGCAGCGTCATAGCTTTTGGCGGTAAACAAACACAGTAGAGTTGCAGTAGGAACGGTATCCATGGTGACGAGGGAGGTTAATAGTGCCAATGTGACATGTTACTTTTCTGAGTGCTAGATTGCTGACATTCATAACACTGACATATAGATAAACAGTTTGTGTAATCTTTAATTCCCATTAATTCCAGACTGTCTCCTACGGACTTTGTCAACTTCCTCTAAGTCACGTAGTCATAGACACATCTCTTCATATTTGACTTATCCTAGAAGGAGGAATCCCTCAACGTGTAGCTGTTAGGTCCATCTATCTGTCAGCTGCCTCTACTGTATTCCATGCCAGGCTATGACACAGTAATGGGGAAAAGACACTTCCTTTAGTTTAGGGAGTCTTTGTTTTTCAAGGATAAGCTAACTTTTGTAACAGCTGCAGTTCTAACTAAATAAAAAAACAGTGTTTTATCACTATGAAATGTGATTTGTTAATGTGACGTCACCATCTACTTTATTGTAGTTAACGTCATATCAACAGTACTTTGCACACTTTAATACTTGATAATTTACTTTATTTCACAATGTTGAGACTTTAGAGCAATTTGTGTCATGGTCAGTTGTGGTTACATGGTGTGTGTGTGTGTCTGTGTGTGCGCACGTGCAAGTGTGAGCGCGTGTTAGTCTAAATAGGTGCACTGATATTTATGTTCAGATGTGTCAGTGTTATTACAGATGCTAGTTTGTATTTTGTATATGCAAAAACTGTGTATGGTGCATATTTACAAATTGTGTGTTCAAGCTATGTGTGTGTGTGTGTGTGTGTGTGTGTGTGTGTGTGTGTGTGTGTGTGTGTGTGTGTGTGTGTGTGTGTGTGTTTAACATGTACAAGAAGAAAGTCAGGGCCAGTGTGAAGTTCCTTCATCTCCTGCCGAGACTCTGCGGGATGCAAAGCCAGAGTTGGTGCACCGGTTGTGGGAGAGCCAGGTGTGAGAGAGATCCTTAGCAGTCCCTGTAGTAGGAATCCTTTAACTGGCTCTAGTGCTCTGTTGGAACGTGTGGAGTCATGATGACAGAAAGTACAGCTGCGCTTTATCCCCAGACATTATCCGGGTTTAAAAAACCAATGCAATGCAAGAGCAAGAACGGTTCATTCTTAATCGAAGGTTATTCATACAGTATATTATAAAAAACTGCCTCTTCTTGAATCGTTCCATATGTCCAAAGTATGTATAATGTGCCTATATATGTGCAATGTTTAAGTGAAAAGAAAATTTATTTTTGTGAGCTTTGTAGAGTCCGCTGGGTGTTGTTTTTGGTATTTTGCTGACAGGATGTTCTGTATAAATGCTTTTCCACTAGACCGGACTTGTGTTGTTTCATTCGGCAACAAATTATTTTCGACTTCTTTACCAAGAAGGGGATGTTTCAAAGGATGTGTCATTATCATCTCTCTCTCCTATTCTTTCTCTCTTTCTCTATCTCTCTGTGTCCCCCTTTTTATCTCTCTGACATGCAAACATTCCCGGTGGCTGCTAGCTTTCGCTGGTTCAAGGTTATCTGCTGTGGATTGTTGACATGCTAGACAAGACAAGGCCGTACCTAAAGCCCAGACACGCACACACACACACACACACACACAGACACACACACACAAACACACACAAACACACACACACACACACACACACACAAACACACACACACACACACACACACACACACACACACACACACACAAAGACACAGTGCACCATCTGTATCCCATGTTCTTGAACCATATTATTCCTTCATATGCTGGCACAAATTTATCAGTTTTTATTTACCTTCTCACCATACTGTGTGTGAAACGTTGCCGAAGCTTTCTCACACGCCCTTTCTGGAGAGGGAGTGTCAGATTTGATCCATCTGTGTGTTGTTGAGCCAGAATGGTTTATTCTCAATCAAAGGTTATTCATAGAATATGAAAAAATGCCACCGTTCCATGTGTCCTAACAAGTTGAAGTGAAAAGAAAATACATTTCTGGAGACTTTCAACATCTTACTGTCCAAATCAGCCAGCTCAAAAAGATTTTCTTGTGTACTCCCTGAACAATCATTAGTATTAAGGTTGCAGAATATTCAACAGTGCTGATACACAAGTTTGTTTGGTTTTCATTAACATTGATACTTTTGGCCGTATTGACCGTGAATAGAGGGGTAGTGTCCGTACAGCTGCCCCCATTCATCTTCATCTGGCCCTACTATCAGCACATCCTGTATGCCAACACTGTTAGATAACGCAGACCGAGCAGCTTACCTACCAGGGGAAACCCAATATTACCCAGAGATACCATATCAACGAGTCCTCTGATCTATTAATAACAACTGAATGTTTATGCCGGGGCTATTGACACTGCTGCTGTAAAAAATGAAAGCTTTGTCTCATTCAATAAGAAAGGGTTGGCATCATGTGACCTGGTCGGAAGAGAAACCATTAAATGAGATCTGAGTAGAATAGACGCCCTACTGTCGGCAGAGGAAATGTGTGGGGTCTCTTCAGCCCGCAAATCATAATCTGTTTACGTCCTGTAACACTTTGACAACAGGCTGGGTTGACAACCGGTCAGTCCTCCTGAAGGCCGCAGTCTAAACGGCTACAGTTCTGGTCTCTCTGCTCATTTCTCTTAAGACGCTCTTTGTTTGACTCTTTAGACGACGCCAAGGTTAACTTTGGCTCTACCTTCTCCACAAACTCAGCTTTTGTTCCTTCGATCTCCTTTCTAACAGAGAAATACCCTCCCGCTCCCCCCGTGATCCTTTTTCCTTTTTGACAGAATGCAACGCAGGAGATCGGCGAGGAGGTGGAGGACGGGGCGGTGTACACCATCACCCTGCGGAAGCTGCAGATGCACCAGGCCGTCAGCAGGGGGCAGCGGTGGCACGGCAGCGGGGGCGGCGACTCCGAGTCGTCGTCGGCGGCGGCGCTGAGTCTCTACGAGACGTGCAAGGTGCGCACCATCAAGGCGGGCACGCTGGAGAAGCTGGTGGAGTACATGGTGGCGGCGTTCCGCGGCAACGACTCCACGTACGTCACAATCTTCCTGTGCACGTACCGCTCGTTCGCCACCACCAAGCAGGTTCTGGATCTGCTGCTCAACAGGTGAGTGCTATGGGGCACGTGTGTGCTTGTGTCTGTGCACGCCCGTGTGTGTGTTTATATGTGTAAACGCAACTGTGTTTAAAGATTGTGTTATATTTGGACAGGTACAGTATGATAAATGTTGGCTCACTAAAAAGTATTTAATCAAAAAGACAAGACGTCCTCCACTCATTGAGTAATGTACGATTTTCCATGTGCTGTCTTGTCAGATACGCCAAACTGCAACACCTGCCTGGATCAGAGGGACACCGACTCACCCATGATGACCGGACTCAACTTAGGAAGTAATTGTTGCCCGTGAAACACCCGCTGAACAGATCCACTGATCCACCGCCAGGTCCTCCCTGGTGTAGCATGTTACGCAATGTAAACCTAATGTATATAGAGAGTGTTTTATGTGACAAACATGTTTGTAAAAACCTTATTTATTATCTAAGTTTCATAACAAGTCTAGTTTTAGAACCAAATATCAGATCTCCAGGGAAATAGATAGGATCAGATAATGGCGTCATTTGTCTTTCTATCTTTCTTGGTGTAATTTACATTCTGCTGTAAGTTTCAGTCACACCCAGGTCTATGGAACTTCATTCTCACCTACGTAGTTACGCTCCTTCTAAGATTTCATCTAATTTTCTTTATAGTTTTGTATTCTGTTGTATCCATTGTTAAAATCTTATCGTATCGTTTTACCAAGAGTGACATCACGGGTGGGTTAAATAATCCTCTCTCTCTCTCTTTTTCTCTCTCTCTCTATCTCCCTCTCTTTCTCTCTCTCTCTCTCTCTTTCACTCTTTCTCTTTTTCAGTACTATCTCCTCCATTTTAGGAGCGTGGCTGGACCAGTATTCTGAGGATTTCTGGAAGCCTCCGGAGTACAGCTGCCTGCGACGCCTCATCTCCTACTTGCACCAGAACTTCCCTGGCTCGGACCTGGAGCGTCGGGCCTGCAACCTGCTAGCCCACTTCCACCGGCGGCACCTCCAGGAGCCAGAGCAGGAAGGTACGGAGTCACCTCTGGACCTTTTAACAGTAAACCCTTTGACCTAGGATTATCTGTGGATTATGCCTGTGAAGTAAGTGTGTGCGTGTGTTCAATGCTATTGCATTATTTCATTCATGCAAATGATTATCTAAGGTGACTCCAAGCAAGTGAGCAAAAACAGGGCCTAATGAGCCAACAGTGACAGATAAGCGAGTCAGTGTTTTTCAGTGTGCCGTGTTGTTGTTGTCTGCTCAGCTGTCTGGTCTTGTTTGTTACTGGTGAGGTCATTGTGTGCGATGATGTCATCCTCAGTACTGGACCTCGGTGCTTGTCCTTTCTCCCTGTTGGAGGAGAACGGCTATGAGGACGACCGACCCGACTTTCTGAACTTTGACCCCATGGTGGTGGCGGAGCAGTTCACCCTGATGGATGCGGTAAGAGAGTTTACTTGGCGTAACAGAAATGACTAATGCGTTCTGGAAAGATCCATGGAATGGACATATTTTTACTGATTTGTGAAACATATTGCTCCTTATGATTTCAAAAAATGAAAGTGACCCCTAAGGTGATGGTCAAACATTGTATCATACCTGTAAAGAAATGTAAAATAATGCATTCCTTTAACCCTTTTGTTTACGTATACGCCAGGATTCCCTCATGTGTTGACGGATAGTTGGTCAGCTTTAGAGAGCATGTCCTGGTCTCTTTCTAGAGTAGATCACTCAGCGTGAGGGTAAAAAGGCCTTGGTACTTGAGCCGACTCCGTTGTTGAAGTAGAGCTCAAACAAATGTCACTCAGAGGGGCCACAATGACCTCTGCCTGTCTGAAAAATAACATGTGTACACTTGTACCACCTTTCACCAAGTCTCTTGCTCTTTAGTCGTATCAAGGTTGTTATTCATTATTACAGGATTGCCATCGTGGATTGTAGTGGGAATGACGATAGCTCCTAGTATAGACGACAGATGGTTGTAGAAATTCTAACATTTACTCCTTATCCAGAGGACTTATCTATGTTGTTGTTAAGTGTAATGGACAGCGTGTGCTGCCAGATAAAAACATGTCCATCCAAATAAACACCTTTTGCATCATAGACAAAAACATGTTGATTTTCAGGCCGACAAACATTCCTTGTTGAAATTTCTAAATCAATTTTCCATTCTCTCTCTCTCTCTCTCTCTCTCTCTCTCTCTCTCTCTCTCTCTCTCTCTCTCTCTCCTCCCAGGAGCTCTTTAAGAAGGTGGTCCCCTACCACTGCCTGGGCAGCATCTGGTCTCAGAGGGACAAGAAGGGCAAGGAGCACCTGGCGCCCACCATCCGGGCCACCGTCACTCAGTTCAACTACGTGACCAACTGTGTGATTGCCACCTGCCTGAGCGAGCGCTCCCTGAAGCCCACGCAGAGAGCCAAAGTGGTGGAGCGCTGGATTGAGGTGGCCAGGGTGAGAACGCTGGCTGTGGTTATGTGTCTGTCTATAAAGGAGAAGACTGTGAATAGTCGTGCTGTTTGTTTTTATATGAGAGGCCTGGAAAACAGAACAAAAGAAAACCTGAGGACATTATGCAGCAACCGGACAGATCATAGCGGCTAGCACATAAATCAACTGTCTATGGCTATGCCATCAAGCCATAAAACCTGCTCTGTTTCTTACTGAACAATGCTGATTTTCTTCACACAATATAAGACCATATTTCTTGGGTCTGCAAACCTACTCCACAAGTCTAGGTGCAAGACTTTAGATAATATATATACATTTCATTTTTTGTTAAGTGATTAATCTGCAAAGGCCAAATCTGATCACAGGAGGGACTCCTCGGTGTAAAAGAAATACATACAGAACGTTCGATACGTTGTCCTTTTTCAGGAGTGTCGTATCCTGAAGAACTTCTCGTCCCTGCGAGCTATCCTGTCCGCGCTGCAGTGTAACCCTGTCCACCGGTTGAAGAAGACTTGGGACGAGGTGTCACGGTTAGTCACGCTGTCGCCCATTCACTTCACTTTCAAGATCACCATCTTGTGTTGTTGGCTACTTGACAAAGCTTCACGGAGAGAAATATGACCAATTGTAAATCTAAATACAAATTTAATAATAGTTGTTCTTTGCAGGGAAAACTTCCGTATTTTTCTAGAGCTTTCAGAGATCTTCTCAGATGAGAATAACCACTCGCTGAGCCGAGAGTTGCTCATCAAGGTAAAAGAATTTCTTTAGCTTTGTGTGTTTTGTGCAGGGGGAGGGAAAGGTGGTGGTTTTGTGCACATTACAGACATTATATAAATTCTCTGCGTGTGTCTCTGTCTCTCTCTTTCTCACACATTCTCTCTCTCTCTCTCTCTCTCTCTCTCTCTCTCTCTCTCTCACTCACACACACACACACACACACACACACACACACACACACACACACACACACACACACACACACAAAGAGAGAGAGAGAGAGAGAAAATCACACACACTCTTCAATTTGTGACAGCAAAGTGACAGATATTGAAATATAATATTGTCATAATCATACACATAAATTTGCTTTTTTTAACCACAAGCCTAAATACAAGTCAGACAATCAACCAAGCTAGTCTGTCTAGATATCGTTTTCAGACCAACAACGGAGAGCAAACAAGGCCCCTTGTGGTCTGCATTGGTCGCCAAGAGAAAGGCGGGAATCGAGTCCCAAAGCAAGTTTGCCTAGTTTCGAACTGTTGTAGAGCATAGCCACTTGGGCTGGGCACCATATTCTCATGGGGTTTCCGAAGCGACTCATCCCTTTACAGCTAACGGTTTGCTGTATACTTTTTAGCTGCTCTCATCACAACGCCAGCACCACTGTGAATGCAAAAGAACACTCTTTGCTATTGTGGCCTCTCTCCACACCATGTGTCTTTGACGTAATTGTAATTGTGAAAGCAGTCTTAAGTCAGTCGGGCTGCTAGCCAGTTAAACTTTCAGGCAAACACAAAGTCCGCCAGCCAGGGTTTCGCAGGAACGCAGACACATCTACATGACTTAATCCATCTTTTCAGTAATCCCCTCAGCCAGTCAGTCTCCATGGCATGCAAGGCAGGCATCCCCATCTCTTTATCCATCCTGTCATAATCTACTCAGACATAGAATCTGCTGGTATTGTTGTGTTGACGTTTTCCACCGGCCCCTGTGTCTGCAATGTGTCCATATATCTTCAAAATGAGGCAGAGAGAAAGTAGGCCACACGCAGCTCTCTCGCTCGCGCTCTCTCTCTCTCTCTCATGGAGGCTGTAGCAAGCAGCTAAGGCCAGCTGTGGCTCACACATTGTGCTAGATGGAGGAGACAGAGGGAACTGCTTTCACTCACAATTCAAAAGAAGACAATATTTCACTGAAGATTGAGCACCGCACACTAGAATGCATGCACGCACACGCACACACACACACACACACACACACACACACACACACACACACACACACACACACACACACACAGTTGCCTCGTGACTTGGGTCAGGCATGTTGTTTAACGCTGGGAGGATTTCCCGTCCCTGCACGCACGCTTCCTGGCGCAATAATCAGAGGAAGTGCCCTTCCTGCCGCCGGCTCCAGCTCTCCAGTCAAACAGTCATTGACCCTGTGACTCACTCAGCCCTTCTTACAACTACTCATAAATATAGGCCGGCTGAATGGGTAAGACAGTTAACCATGGCTTTGGGATAGGGAAAAGCCCACGTGCGCTTATAATAAAATAACAATTGAAAACATAATCGTTATACATTATTTATTGACGCATTCCTTCGATGGTGTCTATGGCTTTACGGTTTGAAGACGGGTTCCAAACGCTAGGCACGTGAGGAGTGAATCAGCGACCGACGTAAGCGTTAACAGTGTGGACCTCACCTGCACGTTGTCCTCTGTCACTTCGATCTCGGCAGTGTAGATGTAGTCCACCAACAGCCTCAACGTCTGACCGTCCACATCGCGGATCTCCACCTGCTCGGCTTTGCTCTCGCTCATGTCGCCTGCACGCACAGACACACAGGCAAAGGTTACAGTGGACACACGAAAGCACGCCAGGCGAGCGCAAACGAAATCACTACAGCACGTCACGAAGGCACGGACCAACACCGACAAATACACAGACAAGAAGGACAACGCGTGCCCAAGCCACAGACGAACAACATCATTAGTCCAGCACATTCCAAGGACACAAGCAAATGCACTCAAGTATCTCAGGAGATTCTAAAGAGGAAATCAGTTGGGTACCCGTGAACATGGCGCAGAAATAGGGACTGCAGGAGGCCAGGACAACTCTGTGAGCTGGCACCTCGATGTTGCCAGCCACCAGCTTAACATCACACAGCATCTTTTTACTGGGAGAGAAAAGTCTATTTATGTTTTATCAAGTGACTCTCGTCCATCATCAATATTGTCTCAAGTTTCAGCTGTTGCTATTCAAACAAAGCCGACAAGGTAGTTACATAGGCAAGCCAGAAGAGATAATATTATGAAAAAAGTCCAAATCCGAATTCACAGACACACCTTCTTAGTTCATTCATCAGTTGAAAGGCTTTCCTCATGTGCGTTTGGTTGAAAGTGTGCATCCCTGCATCCACGGCATCCTCCTCACAGTCGCCGATGTAGTTTGGCTGCGGCGAGCCACCAGTTCCCCGACTGGTTAGAAATCGTAAGACATCAGTGTCAAATTGATTAAAAACTGTTGGTATTCACTCACTTAACCCAGACTCTTGCCCCAAAGGTGAACAACTTTAACGTTGTGTTTTTGTTACGCACCCTGGCCATGTCAACTGCTTGTTATGCAACTGTCACAGATCACTGGCAACCAATCCTTTATTTTTTTAAAAAAGGTATTGGCTATTAGATATGTTTGTTGTTTGTAAACATGTATCTACTCAAAGTTGGGGTGTTAGGGTTCACAGGCGAATTGTAGTTATTTTGAGGAGTCGCATGAAAAGTATTGCAAATGCTGCCGTAACACAGCCAGTAAGAGTTTACAACATTAACAGTAGAGTCATATATATTTATCAATATATAGGACTAGAAATGGCTCTGATTGACCACAGGATAGTAAAAATACCACCACAGCGTAAGCTTTCATGAATGAAAGCACAAACGGAGACAGTTGAAAGTTAGCAAACTAAATAGATTTGCTTCGCTTTGGCGAGCACCAGAGATCTAGACTCGACACACACAGCGTTGTAAACGCGCATATTTATCTAGGACAATGGTGGAAATACTAAAAACTTATTTTGGACATTTTAAATAAACAAAGGAACAGACATAATATGAACTATCTTGTTGTTACATCGTTAAGCTAACGTTAGCCAGCGTCAAAGCGATTCGCCAATCTCGTCAGCTAGCTTTCTTGATAGCCACGCTAACTTGGCTACCTAGCTTTTACACCAGCGATGAACGAGTGCATTGGCTTTAAAAAGCCATGCAGTAAGTTATCCGACAGCTGTGGCAACTGCATAAATCACAGCAGCCCACAATAATCCTATGCTTGCTCCCACTCAACCAAACTTACTTACCCCAACGATAAACAATCCATCACTGTATCAAATATGCCGCACCATGCATGAGCACCACCGGGCTCGCTGCCTAGCGCCGGGCCCGTGCACAAAATGAGACTGTCGAAGGTCCAAGGCAAATATACGACTGCTGTTATCTTAGACAATAATAGAGATGATGTGTCCTTACCTCATTGTACACTATTTTACCCACAATATTCCAATTGTTGCAAATATTTCTATAGATATATTTAAAACATTTTTTCACAATGTTTTTATGGAAAACAGCAAAACCGAGGAAAGTTCCTTTTAACATGGACCCTCACTTTATTCTCCTCCTCCGTTGCTTGGTTACGAGCTAGAGGTAATATAGGGTGGACACAGGTGATACTTCAGGTAAGGGTAATGACGTACATCTTTCACTGGTGCAACTTTGTTAGTATAACTTGTAGAACATCATAGCAGTCTTCACCTACGACGGGGAAATAAAACAGACTTGTCTTGAAACCTCAGGATACAAGCTAAAAGCATTTATATAAAACACGGCTGACACTGTGTGTAGATGTAACCTTGTATTTAATCTAAAAGTGTCATATGTCCGACCCCAGCAATTGATACGTTACTAGGACTTGTCATCAAATAATTGGTTATCTTTAATTTGTCAGATATGATCGAAAACTACATCTGCCATTTTGAGAGTGTCTGAATCACTCCACCTTAATAAAATTATAACATCGATCGGTCGTAACAGCAATGTCGTTTTTTCTGATTTGAAATTAATGTTTTGTGGTAAACCCCACCACCTGTCGGAGAATATCGGTACAATCTGTCATTTAAATCAGAATTCTGGGATAGGGTATTCTAAGGTTTGGGAAAAAAAATTCTCCTCGGAAAAGTCGAGTTCCAAAATGTAAGGCCATTGACTATTACAACTAACTATAGGCTATGGTCAATCTAGACGCCGATTTGAAGTTCTAAACCAGACCAACAAAACCCAAAAACTATAATGCCCCGAAACAGAAATGAATGAGACGTGATGATTTTCAAACATTAAAAACTTTAATACAAGCAGAAAGAGTGGAGCATAAGGATAAACTGAATACAGGGAATTCACTAACACCTCTCAAAAAATGCAAGGTATATAACAGCAAAAACTTGGACGGAAAAGTCACCAAATAAAAAACAAATAAATAATGCAATGATCACGATTTTCTGAGACATCTCGTAGAATAATAATACTTTGTCACGTAATTTTTAGATCCTTAATTACAGTACACTGTTTTCAACTCCACTATTACCCCTGAGCTCAATTTGTTGAAATAAATGACTTCTCTGGCTAGTACTTAAACATTTCCATTCTAGGAGTTTGTAAGCAGTGTACGACGTCAAATACAAAGAAACAAAACGAAACAAAAAACAACGTGTTTAAGAAATTACTTATCAACAATGCAGAGTTCAATCCATAACAAAATTCAAAATGTCTTTTTTAAGATGACAAATGGGGGGCTCTGGGGGATGGGCAGTAGGATGCTTGAGGGGTATTCATTCAGTCGGTATGGGTGATAGGAGCAGCTCGGCCGCGTCAACAAAGAAAAGTGAGCTCCCCAGACTCCCCCTTGAGTGTTAATTCAGTTCGTCGAATCAGACTTTTCCTTATGAACTTTTCAACAATTATTGGTACCTAATAGCCACCATAACCACCACCCCTTCCATAGCCACCGCCTCCACGGGCATATGGAGCGGCACTCCTGTTAGAATAGTTTCCTCCCTTCATTGCCCCGTATCCGGAGGACTGCTGTCCATAATCATCGCCAAAGTCACTGTACCCGTTTCCGTAACCGCCACCCATCTGACCACCGTAGCCGCCTCCATATCCCTGGCCGTAACCACCACCGTTACCGTATCCTCCACCATAGCCGTCGTTGCCGCCGTAGCCACCGCCGTAGCTGCCGTAGCCACCGCCTCTTCCGCCACCGTAGCCATTGTAGGACATACCTCTTCCTCGCCCTCCTCTTCCTCCGCGACCCCCGGAGGCTTGCATCTCCTGCTTGGTCAATGCTTTCTTAACCTCCACCTTGTGCCCGTTGATGGTGTGGTATTTAAGCAGCACCGCTTTGTCGGCTGAGTCGTTATCTTCAAAGTAGACAAAGCCGAAACCCCGTTTTTTGCCAGTCTCCTTATCGGTGATTACTTCGGCCTTCTCAATTACGCCATATTGGGAGAAATATTCGTTTAGGTGCTCATCTTCTATATCATCCTTCAGACCCCCAACGAAAATCTTTTTCACTTTTGCCAGTGCCTCCGGTCTGTTAGCGTCTTCGCGTGCAACAGCCCTCTTTAGTTCTACGTTGGTGCCATCTACGACATGTGGCCTTGCGGCCATGGCGGCGTCGGCTTCCTCGGCTGTTGAGTAGGTTACAAAGCCGAAGCAGCGGGACCTTTGAAGCTGCTGATTGAGCACCACAACGCAGTCGGTGAGCGTACCGAACTGCTCAAAATGTTGGCGAAGCCCATCATCTGTGGTCTCCACATTCAGTCCACCGACAAAAAGCTTGCAAAGTTGATTTGTCATCATAAAAACAAAACTGGTCACCCTACGCTGCAATTTCTGTCTTTCTCCTCAGTATGGTTCGACGCAAAGGCCGCACCGGCGTCTGTTGTGTGCGTGGAACATGCGTATTTTTTTCTGATTGGCTAATACGAATTAAGACCCACCCACCTCAAGCGAAGAAAAATACAGCAGCGCTATATTAATCAACAAAACCATAAAGCTGAACTGAGTGAAAAATGTGAAATAAGATAAGGATAGTAGACAATTACCTTCTTATCAGAACTGAGTCCAGCTCAACCATATATCTTGAAAGCACTGGATAATTTCATTCGCATTATAGTGTATGCGGATTGACTTCCAACCAACGACTTAAACTGATTTAGCGTAAACAAAACAGAAAAGATGGGAACACAGCACACCTAAAAGGCCCGTGACGAAATGTGTATACTATAAAAATAATTTAGGGCTGAAACTAAAAGCATTTGCTTATGAACAGTAGTCAGTCCTATAGCATTCGCAATACGTAAACAAAACATTAACGCTAGTACGTGCGGCAGTGCCACGATTTACGTTTCAGCTGTGCAGACTTCAATATCCCGGGGGCTTCCCTCAATTTAACGAAAGCCCCCCCATGCTTTTAAATACCAATGTGAACAAACTACCCTGGTATAGTATGTATTTTACGTTTTAAAACGTTGTATTGAAAATCAGGAAGTGTATACATATCATTTCCACAACACAATAGACCATCTGTCCCTTTATGATCTCCCGCATTCAAAAGAATTAAAGGGTCATGTCTTGCTGAAATTATTCAATGTAATGGGTTTATCCTAGTCAGATGAAGTTTTAGACAGTAAACATTCACCATGTACAAATCTGCTGTCTCTTATTCCCTCTTCTGGAGTCAGTTTTTCAAAAATATTACTTATTTTATGCTGTATTTACATATATTTTCAGACTACGCATTTAAGATTAGTAGGTTGAATGTTTGTTTCGAATTTGCCTTACGTGAAAGAATCCCCTTCTAGTTGAGATGACTATGCGACTTGAGCCATTCAGTGGAATACATAATTAAATCCCAAAAATAAATGTGCAAAGGTTTTTAATAAGAGAATAAAATGCATTGACCAGCAGTGTCACATTGTATAAAATATAAATCTGCAAAGACCATTAAACACGTTATGGCTCTCTCCTAGGTTTAAAAAAAATAAAAATAGTAGAAACTTCTCTGCTGTTAATACTGACATATCCACTTCTCCAATATTTTTGTTCAAACTTTGTCTAAAGTGAGGGCATTTCAATTAAGAATTTGGCTAATTAAACTGATAACTTTGAAACGATTAGACAGCAAACCAAATACATTTACAGAAAAAATTAAGTGGAAGAGCAGTAGTGGTCCATGATCATCCACATTAGATAAGCATTGTTGGAACTGACAAGAGTAGCATATAAGTATATTTAACTAGTGAGACACTTGTGTGATTCTGGGCAACGTAATTGTACACCTTTATCAAATGAAAAATCAACTCCAGTGTATAAATGGGAAGCTACAAATCTACAAAAACATACCGCCAAGAGTAATTACCTTAAAATGTACATTAAATAGTTAAAAAAAGTCAAATGTGCCAAAATGCACTTTCAAAACCATGTCACTAAATGTGCTTTAACCCCTGGTAGTCAGGTCAGAATAATATTTTAAAAGTTTAAAGGTCCAACTCTTTCCTCCCAGAAGGTTTTGCATAGACCACATTATGGTACAACAGGAGTCAATGAAGTCCTTCCTTGGATCTCACATCACCTGAGGCACAGGAACCATCACCTTTCTTGCCCCAGGTCTGCACACACACCCCCATCGATGCCAGGGAGATGTCCTATTGGCCAGGTTACCGTAGCAACCTGGAAGAGACGGAGAAAGAAGAATGAGACAGAGCAAACAGATGTTGTCCGGAGAGGACACCAACATGCTGTTCCTTTAGGCACCAATAGGGGAACAGCACTTGGGCTCCCCTCCACCCATTTAAACTAGACTTAATGGACCGAATTGAGTAGGAGCCCCCTTTTAGGATAGACGCATTTATAACGATTTACAGAGCAACGCTGTGCAAATACAATATTTTCTCTATTTTTTTTTTCTTTTAAAGAAAAACATGGTACACTTGTGCACCATCTCAATATTCCATTAATGCTTGACCAACACATAGTGAAGACATTGTGATTTACATACCTAGTTTGCTGGATGTGATCCTAAAGAGATATTTCAGAGTCCTATCGACCCCAGGTATTGAACAGGGTCCTGTATAAACAAACTGCTACGGCTATTTTGGAGTACTGGGGATAACAGTAAGAACACCTAAATGTAGGAATCAAAGAAATATCAGAGCCTCATGTCCACAATATATAAAAGATATGTATTCAATATATAAAAAGCCAAGAGTTAAACAAATACTACGTCAAGAGTTTTACTTAAAAGGTAACCCTACAAAGCCTCCATGCATTGGCTGTGGGCAAACTACAGTAAACCATTTCACCCACCTGTGTCTTTAAAGAGAATAAACAAAGGGAAAGAAGCCATGTAACTACTATACAAGACGACTGGGAGGAGTCATATCGCTTAACCTGTGGAATAAGCGAACTTAAGGCAACCTGGTTAAATGAGTAAAATAACTAAGCTAAGTTTGTATAACTTTTTATTTAAAATGAACATACATATGCATACCAATGCTTTAACAATTGTAGTTTGATCTTCAGACATAAGAGTATACAATATACATGAGATATTGCTGGAAGTAAAGGAACAAATTTTATGATAGGTATTTGCTATTCTTTTGGGGAAATTACTGACGTTGATTTTACAAAACATTTGGAAGGAAAATGAAACCGATTGGATCCCGCGATACCATTCTCCCGCCTTAACTAGAAACCCATGGGCTGTAGTGGTGGAAAGTCATACAAATTTACATCAGCTAAATAGCTAAGAAATCCAAATCCATGGCACATGCGCCTTAATCCCCATACATGAAAACACACTAGTCTTACTTTTGGGAAATTCGGAATTAACTGCTTAAAGAGGAAAAAATATAGTATTTGAAAACAAACAATCCTACATTGACTATTTCAAAAACGAATGTACGAACAACTAAATAAAAAGCAGATCAAACGACAGCTACACGCCCTCAACGTGAAAACATAAAAAAGGATCAATGGAATTCTTTATTCGACCGTGTCCTAGTAGTACGGCAACAACAGCTGCTCGTGCAAATCAGGTTCTGGGAAGTGCTCTTCCTACCTGTTTGGTTTTTGTGGTCTTCGTAATGATTAGGATTCACAGTGTCCGCATTTCTGCCTGGGTGATTTACGGCAGATGCCCCATGACTGAATTTGGAGTCATCCAATGACGAGAGAGGGTGTGAGGAGGGGGTTATTTTTTCATTTCGAATAGTCTGTCGTGGCTATGAGTTTAATAGCCTCCGTATGCCCCTCTCGGCTGCTGGTAACCACCTGCACCCCCGCGGGCATAAGGAGCGGCGGTCCTCTGGGCGCCATAGCCGGTTGCTGCTGCTCCCTTCATTGGGCCATAACCAGAGGCTTGCTGAGTATAACCGCTGCCAAAGTCACTGTAGCCGTTACCGCCACCGTAACCTCCCATCTGGTCACCATAACCACCTCCGTAGCCGCCACCGTAGCCTCCAGCAGCAGCTCCGTAGCCACCACCATACCCGCCAGCTCCATAGCCACCATTTCCGTATCCACCGCCATAGCCGCCATCATTGCCTCCATAGCTGTTGTAACCCCCTCTCCCGCCACCGAAGCCATTTTGATTTCCTCGCATGCCTCTTCCTCCCCCTCTACCACCTCTCATCATGCCACCGCGGCCGGCGGCTTGCATTTCTTGCTTGGTTAGGGCTTTCTTAACTTCCACTTTATGCCCGTTGATTGTGTGGAACTTCATAACTACCGATTTGTCGGCAGAGTCGTTGTCTGTGAAGTGAACAAAGCCGAAGCCTCGCTTTTTCCCGGTCTCCTTCTCTGAAATGACTTCGGCCTTCTCGATTTCGCCAAACTGAGAGAAATATTCGGTTAGGTGCTCGTCTTCAATGTCGTCCTTAAGTCCTCCGACAAATATTTTCTTGACCTTCGCTAACGCCTCGGGTCTATTCGCGTCCTCTCTCGCCACTGCTCTTTTGAGCTCAACTGTAGTGCCATCGACGACATGTGGCCTACTCGCCATTGCTGCGTCGGCCTCCTCCGCTGTAGAGTAGGTTACAAAGCCGAAACAGCGAGAACGCTGAAGCTGTTTGTTGACTACAACTACGCAGTCGGTAAGCGAACCGAACTGCTCAAAATGCTTTCGGAGCCCATCATCGTCGGTATCCACGTTGAGTCCACCGACGAAAAGTTTACAAAGTTGATCGGTCATTTTCGAATTTACTGTTTCAGTAAGGCCTTACACGCACTAAAAATTCAGACGAGCTCGCGGGTGGAGGAAGTATGGACGTAGGGTACTTTTATATCAGTCTTGACGTGACGACAGACTTAATTAAAATAGTTACCGCCCATTTCCGTAGGACTTATGTGTTCATTGTAAAATGGAGTCAAACGTTTCGCATTCTGAATACATCTTGTCCTACTCTTTTAATCATATTAAGACTGCCTTCATTATTTTGAATGCACAAAACATACACACCCCACCTTTATAAACACAATAACCTTTTATGCAAATAACTTCAAAATAAGCTTTCTAACCGTAATAGACTAAAGATTGTCTGATCTTAAATCACTAGTGATTTAGATAGATCTTAATTTTTTATTTTATTTCTAGCCAACTTGGGACTATGAAACATGAATCAATACCCAATATGAAACCAAATTTATATATTGTGATATATATATATACACACACACACACACACACATTCAATGTGGACCCAAAACTGATCACTACTAGTGCCTCCTAGAGTAAAACAATAGTGATAGTACTAATTTCCATAACAACAGATCAAGTACTTACACACAAAGACTGAGAGGTCCCGGTGTGCTCTCTGGTTTGTGTGTGAATAGACTAACTGATTAACGCCACCTTTTTTGCGAACCTGTGAATATGTTGAATTTGTCACAGCTCGACCCTTTCAGACGTGACTTAAAAAACTAGTGAGCTGAAATAGGAATTGTATGTTGTACCTTGTAATTAGTTTTGTGATGTAGCTATATGTATTTAAAGAAATAGTAAATACCTCGTAGGGACAATGATTCTGCTAATAATTTGTACTAACGCTACAGCACATTGATAGTTAAGTGCAAACAGCAGAATGAATGTGAACCATTATGAATTCAATGTTCAATATAAAAAGGTGGTCATGTAAGTGTTGTGCGTGCACAGTATTTTTGAGCAATACCATGGCAATCTGCACACCAAATAGATCAGTTTATTCACTGGGGGAGTTTGTGTAGGGTTCAGGTCATAACCAGGGTGGGGGTTTCCAGGGATTGTGAGGTTTGGGTGGTTAATTAATTGATTACTAGAGTGGTTAGTCGTGGCCATGCATAAATCAATAAGAGATGATTGAATACATTTGATTTCCCCCCACCTTAACTATTTCAGAGTAGAAGTCTTTGATTTATATGATCAATCACATAACATTTCAATTTTATTTTATCTTATACCTAGCTGGGAAAACAGACACAAGATTTTTAGGGGGTTGGTTTCAGGTAAAGCGATGGAGGACTTACCTGTATTTACATTTCAACAGCCAACATCTGCATTGTAATGTTTGACAAAAGCTCAGGTCAGAATCTGTGAGGTGTTAACAAGAAGGTATTGTCTTTGGTACAAGACAATCATATATTGGAAGTCTCTCCTATAAAGCAAAGTTTTGTTTATCATCAGGCAGACACAAGCTGCTTGTATCTAATGAGTGGATTTTGTTTTAAATGAAGTAAATGAAACTAATGTCGTATGAATACATCATTCAAAACCCTCCACACAGACACACTAATAGAGGACACCAAAGATCCTCATATTAGGCCTACTGCAAAGAATATCAGACCTTACAACAGTTTTCTTACACTGTAACACCTAAACACATCTTTCCAAACATCTATAAAAACAAATCAGTAAAGTGTTACTAGATATAACTGTATATAAAATGCCAAATATGTATAATCAGTTCCCTTTCATTTTAATAGCACCCATTTTAATTGGCTGATGTGCAGCGGAAAAATGACGACACTCAATATTACTGAAATCTTTATCAGCACAATTAATGACCTATTCTATATGTAGTTAGACATGCATGGGCAGTTTCTTTACATTCAGTATTTTCTATGCAAACACTTACAAAAAGATTGGTCGTTTGCTTTTTAAACTATCAGCCAATTATGAAAAACAGAGGATATGATTTCACTAGAGAAATTCCTTTAGAGATTTCTTATGTCCCCATTGTCGCTTTCTCTTCAAGTGTATGAGCAAAACATCACTAAAGGCTCCCCTGATTGTACATTCTCCAAAGCAGTTGCAATGAGAGGAAACAATGAATCTTAAAATCCTTTCAGATCTATTCAATTTCCCCCGGGTCACTTCCATGTTGAGCAACAACAAGGTAAGGGTACTTGCTACCGAAGAACATTTTTAGGAGACTATTTATTTAATATAGCCATCAAGAATACAAAACTATGAGGGCAATATTTTGTCAGCACAATTTTGTTCTTTATTGTTATGTCCATAATTGAAAAAATATGTATGAAATCAAAAAACAGAATCATCTAGTAATGATGGATTGAGTTCCGTCAATCACAGTTATATTCAACTGAATAAATATCCAAAGGTACAGAGATGACTTTGTGTTTTTTTTTTCTGTTGGGTGAGGGGAAGAAAACGTTAGCGCTAAGCCTCACACAACCTAGGAAGACCACTTGTTCATTAAAAAGAAAAACAACATTGCAGATGGTTTTGTACTGTATGTTGTCATTAGGGTAATTCACCACGTTGGGCATTTATATGTACCCTCAGATCATACGCAAACAAAGGCGAGTACCTATCAAGCATCGCAAGAGTAAAATATGTGTTGCCACAATAATAAGGAAAACCACGAATCCTTTCCTTGTAACGTTTGTGTTGACAGCACCATCCAATGCAAGGCCTTTACAGTGAAGCCAAGAGGTAGTTAACAAGGGAAGGGAAGCATGTACTACTGGCATACAAGTGATAATCTATGAACCTTCATTTATGGTAACGGAAAAATATAGATTAGCACTCCTATGCCCTTTTTACATTGCAGTGCTCCACTGCAACCTAATTTGTACTGGGCCCGGTAAACCCCAGTAAACGCCAAAGTTAATGACTCGCATAACAAGTTCAATTAACTCTGTGGGGGAGCCGACCAGGACAGGACAATATAGGTGAGAAGTATAAAAAAATACAAGTACTCTTGAGATGCTGGATAAATACCAGGAAACAGCTGTATCTACATAAGAAGATATTATTGAATTGTGTGATGATGCTTTTTTTGTTGTTGTTGCTGTAAATTGCAGGTTGCAATGAAACACTTGAGCTTCAGTTCAGTGTTCTCTGAACAGGTTTGTCTTCATCTTCACCACATCCACTTCATCTATACACAAAATGATGATCGACTTTTGATGGTATTTACACCAAGGGGCGTATAGTGCCCCCCACCTGCCGAAATAGGGTTCACAGTTAGGGCACTAAACTGTCAGACAAGATAAGAAAAAAAAAAAAAAGAGTTTTTCCTGACTATTTGCCCCTATCCCACCCTGTTTCAATACACAAATCTTCTAAACAAATGGTATGTGTGCGTCTTAAGATGGGAATCCCATAAAGATCTATCAATGGAAGTAAAACACATTTAACCAATACACTGCCATTATCTATCTTAATCTATTGTGACCTGTGTGTCATCTATTGGAAAACCCTGTTGTTATTGTCACGTGGTTGACAGGCCCTGCTGCTTGTGGTTGAATTAACCCTGCCTCCAGCCACACGTTCAAAACCACACATTATCAAGAGGAAAAAAAACTCCACAGGGTCAAATAATAATAAAAAAAGGCAACTAAAATAATTTCAACCACTTTTAATAAAATCAAACGTCTAGTCTGCCGTTGTCGTGAAAGGTCCGGTTTCGTATTTCTCTCTGAAGATAGCCTTCTCTCTGACCCTATGATAAAAACAAAAACAACGAAGGGGATGATGCGGATAAGAGTCTATGTATTGTGCGGATAGGACAGCATTAAAGCCATTTTCTATCAATGTCTCTTAGACAGGATGGAGGGGAGAGGTGGTGGTGTGGGGATTCAGGTACAAGGGGCGGTAGATCAGACGACTGCTTAACGGGTTTGCCCAGTCAAATTCGGGAGTGGGAACAGGGCCGGGGCCAGGGAAGCAGGGCTATCAAATCAGAGCTCCGCAGACTGCACTCTCACTGGACGAGACAGTTGGGTGCCATGTCCAATCCCATCGTTGCTCGGGAAGCCATCCGACCCATCACATGATGTAGACTTTCTCGGCCTGGGCGAAACTGAACACCTCTTTGGTTCTGGGACAGATCACTTTATCGTCTTGGCGGATTGAGAGGAGAGACTGGAGAACCAAAAACAGTAAACAACGTTTTGGTAAAGAATAAAAAAAGATAAAACTTAGATAGAACATTTTCAAGGGGAGCGGATCTATTTCTCTCCAAAAAGAAAGTATTAGTTGTTATTTTTAGAGAATAGATTTATAGGCCAACGAGAGTAGAAAGGCGCTTCATGTCCATTAGTTTGTTTCTCTAATATTGGATAAAAATGTGACATTGATGCGTAGAGGAAAAAAAAAATTGCACAACTGATAAAGTTAAAGATTAAGTAATATAATAAAAGATTCTGTTGGCTCACAATCACAGTCTTATCTACTTGTTAAAGAGCCAGCAGTTATTGAATCTCATCCCGAAAGCTACAACAATGGACAAAGTACAAAATAGTACTTATATAGTACTAATAGTACTATATAGTCCCCCTATATTAGTACTATTATATAGTA